>CAUZXS010003203.1:0-2500 GCA_963585895.1 Sepioteuthis lessoniana | reverse complement strand
TTTTTCCTTCTAACACCAACCAGAATTTGCTGAGTCAAATATTTTCACTCATTAGAATGAATAAAGTTTTGACATACCATATTTAAAAGCAATAAGACCCTTTGTTTTTTGTTTTTGTTTTTTTTTTTGTTTGTTTTTTGTTTTTTGTTTACAAAATCATAAAATCTCATGAATTTGTAATGCACAGAAAGAAATTTCCTTTAAACTGGTTCCAACAGGAAACATGAACAAAGCCCCAGTATCATTCTATGTAATATTCAACTTCATTTGTTTTTTTTTAATTTCCCCTGATGAATAGGAATCCTTGAAACTATACAAATATGTTTCATCCGTAATGTCAGATAGAGGCTTATATTCGTCACACCAAAAATAAGGCGGATCTACTTGTCTTGTTCGGTTTATAGTCTTGTTTGGTTTATTCATTTATCGGAATATCAACTCCTTATGGATTTTTTTTTATATTGAAATTTCCTTAATTTGTAAATGCTGAATTGTATTAACTATATTTTCAATGTTTCATTGTATATCTATCATTTCACTTTTCTATTTATCCGTAAGAATTGCTTTGCACACATTTGTATGGTTTCAAGTATTCCTATCTAATACAAAGGAAATCTCAGAGGTGTAGTGGCTAACGTGCTGAAAGGTGACATTGCAATAAGCGAGTTCGAAACCCGGTCGCGCTAGTACATTCACTTTCGGACAAATATCCTTTGGGAAAGGTATGAATTCCTTTGTCCCACCAGCTTTGGGTTATATAGTACTACTACTGTCCTTTTACGAGAATATCTTGGGCGTTAAATGACCCATGAGGGTTTATATACCGTTAAATAAAGAAAACAAACGAAAACAATTTAATACCAATTTGTTCGCAATTAGTATATCATATCGAGTACTTCTTCCTAACCTGATAATTTATACACTACTAGTATACAGTATATAATTTATATACAACTAGTATATATATATATATATATATATATATATATATATATATATATATATATATATATATATATATATATATATATATATATATATATATATATATATATATATATATATATATATATATATATATATATATATATATAAACCAGCCAATTGGCTAAATGCTTAGTGTTCGCAACTGGTCTGGGAGACCGGCGTTCAATCCCGGTCGAATCATACCAAACATTCGAACATTCAAAAAAGGGTTGCTTAACAATCTGTATTATAAGGTACGTATCAAGGATAAGTGGAGTAGTGCTCTCCCTACATCTTGGTGAAGTAGCTATTGAAAAGGTCGCCTTCGGTTACGGTTGGCCAACTTACTTAAAATATAGTATCAAGTACTTCTATCTAATCTAATAATTTAGACATAATTCTATGTTTTAAAATAACAATTCCTATTCAGTTATGTTAAATAGCTGCTTGTTGGTAAGAAAGGTATTTAGTTGACTTCCTACTCTCCAAGGACTAATGTTAGCATTAGTATACCCGTGATATATTAACACTGAACAAAATAGAAGAAAAACAAAATAAACCTTTTATATACATGGGTCAGTCTACACCGAAGAGTTAGACTCCCCCAGCAATTGTCCTAGATATAACACTAAACAATCTGATGGTTTGGCTCCAGTAATGCTCGGGCTTTATGGGGTGGAATACCCTTCATTTCCATTGAAATAGAACTGTTTTTTGACATTGAAACTGCATACTTGTGCTCAACTTAATTGTTTGAAATAGAACTGTTTTGACATTAAAATGTGTGGACAAAAACTATCATCATCATCATCATCATCATCATCATCATGTCGTGCTGGTAGCACGGATATCCCTGACCCTCTCTCGCCACTTTTTCCTATCGTTCATCGCCTCTGGCAAGTCTTCTGGACTACATCCCGTATCCTCACATAGTTGCTGAATGTATGTTCGTGCTGGTCGTCCTGCTTTTGCTCGGCCATATGTGGGGGTCCATAAGAGTGCATCACTTATGAGTTCGTTCCGGCTTCTCCAGCAGTGTCCTGCATGTCTGGTTCGTCTAACTTGAATAGTTTTCGTGATAGGAGGCAGGAGGCCGTACAGTTGGTGTCTTGTGGGGTGTTACCGCCAGGACTTGTTCAAGATTGCTTGCAGCATTCTTGTGTATACTAAACTGAACTGTTTGACTAAACTGAATAGCTTGAAATAGAAATGATTTGATAATTAAACTGTGTACTTGTGGTAAACTGAATTGTTTGAAATATAAAAATGGATTTGGCATTAAATAACCTACAAAGGTTGATATGCCATAAAACCCAAACAACCAAATCTTAAAACAGATCTATTTGACACATATGTGGGACCCTAAGAGGTTCTACCACTCCAGGTCTGAGTGGACCAAAAAGGACGGACAATGAAGGGGTACTCCACCCTCCACAGGTTTCTAGAAGTGGAGCCTCACCACCGGATACAGTTTTAGTGTTTTATTCAGGACAAAAAATAGTAAGTGAATGTTGCATCACACTAATGCGACCAC
>CAUZXS010003202.1:25000-49277 GCA_963585895.1 Sepioteuthis lessoniana | reverse complement strand
GATAAGTTCGTATTTACCCAAATCATTCGCTACGATTTGGATGCGAGGTAAGGTTAGTTTTTTTTAAACGGAGTTAAGTTAATTCGAATTCAGAGTTTCTCGAGCCCAGTCAGCTGGGACTGTAAAATACACCGACTGCATATCGGCAAAGGAGTAAGACTCCTCCAACGAGTGTTTTGGATATGACATTAAACAATCTGATGGCGAGGCTCCAGTCAGTGGAGCTCTGAGGAACATGGAGTGCTTCGTCGTTGCCATCGCTCTCAGGTCCTCTCTGACCCGGGGTGGTAGTTCCTGATGGGCCCTATCTTTGCCTCCAATAGAACTTTGACTATTTAGAATGTGTGCAAATAAATGACATATGCTAAATTGAATTGTTAGAAATAGGACATTGATCATTTTAACTGTATGTAAACAAATGACTGATGTACAATTGAATTGTAAGAGATACACAGCAATATTCGGAACCATTTCACTGTGTACAAGTAAATGACTGATTTTGAATAATGACTGTTAAATTGTAATACTACAACAATTTAACTGCGAACAAAAAATGAGCTCCGGCACGTTTAAAAATCTTACAACAAAATGTATTTTCAAATGTAAAAATGGGATCTGGCATTAGATAACCCACAATGGTTGATATGCCATAAAACTCAACCAAACCAAACCACTTCAGAGTTTACCTTCTCCTTGACGGATCTTCTAACCAAAGAACCCATCTGTTCTTATTTTTTCCTCTTGCTGGAGGGGGGATCAGATTGATCCAAACCTTTTTCATTGGCATTAGCGCGAATTAAAACGCATGCAGTCTTATCCAGGCTTTTGAACTTGGGTCATCGATTCCATGTCCTACAGTGATAACCGTTAAGCTAATGTTACGCTACTATGTACCCATCGGGCTTGCAAGGTGCTGTTCGTTCCCACCAAGTTCACCAGTTAGCGCAGGGCACAGATTTTGGCTGTGGTCTGCTGAACGCTATTTAGTATTACAGATATCACCAACTCCCAAGCGGAACCACATTTTAAAGCCACTAGGCGAATTATTAAAAGTCAACATAGCTAACTGGCTGGCTTTCCCCCTCAAATACTAGGTCTTCGACAAATACAATTCTTTCACAACAAAAAAGGGACTCTGAACTGCCATGTTTGGGTTAACAAGATTAATAACAATATTCTTTAAATGGTTAAAAGAAAGAAATAAAGAAAAAAATCCAGGTAAAAGTCAGGAGTGAGAAAGTCTTTCTCTATCACGGAGGAGCCTCCACTAAAATATCCTTATCCCAGACGAGGTCCCCATTTAATATCTGTTAATGGCGGAAGGTGAGAATGTAGTTCGTCAGTGCTAGACACGTCCCGCTTTCCTTTGGATTTAATGGTTGAGCTCGTGGTCTAAATCTCAAGTTTATCATCGGGGAAATATTCCCACTTTTCTCCTCTATCTTATTGGAGCTATTCTTTCCTCCCGTAATTCGTCTTTTGTTCATGTCAGCGTGAATGCAGCAAGATAAGTTTGAATATACTTAAATTGTATGTTCACTTACTTGGGATTTTGTGGAATTTATTTTCTTTTCTTTTTCCTCTCGTTATTGGGTTTTCATAACGTGTTGGTAGAAGGATTCACGTCTTATTTCAGATAAGACCAAGATTTATAATTGTCTCTTTCCTCGTGGACAAATCCTTACTTTGGGTTTTCGTTTAACGAGGCTCACCATACCTCGGTGTACTGGTTCATTCACAGGAGAAGCTCTTTCTTTTCTCCCAGGGTTTTCTGTGCGGCATTATTTTGGAATTTGGGTTTCTTTCATATCTCAAATTACGTGTCTTCACTCTCCGACGAAGAAACGACAACACTTCATGCGTCTTCACCCTTTGACGACTAAATGGCAACTCAATATGCGTCTTCACTCTGTGATGAATAAACAGCAACTAACTCAGTTTCCGTAGTTTGAAAATTATAAGCGAGGAGGCGCTCATATCGTAACGGTAATTGCATTAGGAAGTGGACCCGGCAACCCGAGTTCAAATCTTTAATGAGGCTCTTTGCACTTCACATTGCTTTAACAAACTTAGGTAGTGTGGGAATAAAACTACTAATACCATTGAGAATGATATGAACCCACTTTACCTCCGAGCTATGGGTTAAAAGTATCACTGCTGTTTTCCTATAAGGATGGCTTTGGCATTAAATAACCCATGAATTTTAATAAGCCATTAAAAATTAAACCAAAATCTGGCTTCTCATGGGTTCACATCATTAAACAAAAAATATCTAAACTTGAACTAATGAAAATAATCTTGTTATAATACTATAAAAACAAATTACACTTTCTTAAAAATTGCTGAAGAAAAAGCTGTAAGCGCTTGAAATGTAATTTTTTTTCGGGTGCCTTTTACATTCCTTCTATCTTGCCCAGTCGCCTGGGGCTGTAGAATACATCGATTGCATCTCTCCAGAGAAGTAACACACCCGCCTCACAACGGGTGTTCTGGATATGACACTAAAACAATCTGATGGAGTTTGGGGGAATGCGGGGTGCCCCTTTATTGCCATTGCTCCTAGATCTACTCTGGCCAGGAGTTGTTGCACCTGAGAGGGTTCTATCTATGGGTTAAATAGAACTAAATAGCGTACTATTGCTAAACTGAATTGTTAGAAATAGAGCTGTTTTTGAAAATTAATCAACGAACTGATGCCAAACTGAATTGTTTGGAATGGAACTGTTTTTCACATTGAAACTACTCCCTTGACATTTAACTGAGTGTAAACAAAAATATACATATACTAAACTGATTTGTTTGAATTAGAACTGTTTGACTAAACTTATTAATTTGAAAGAGAAATGTTTTTGACAATTAAGCTGTGTGCTTATGCTAAACAGAACAGTTTTAAATAAAACTGTTTATTTGTTATGAAAATGGATTTGACATTAAATAGCCTACAAAGGTTGATATGCCATAAATCCAAACAAAGAAACAAAGAAACAAACATTCCTTCTATCCGGGGTAAACTTTCTCTGTTCACAAACTACAAAAACTTTTCTTTTATAATTAACACTTTTCTCCTTGGTTGCTTTATGATTTTTTTCTCTTCACTAGTAAAGAAAAGGAGTTTAAACATTACATATAGAATTTCGTGTGCTTTTTCCCATGTTGTTATAATTTGAGATCATTTGAACGAGAATTGGTCAACTTATTACATTACCAAATAATATCAAATTTTCTGAAAAAACGAGTATATCTCAAATGATATCAATTTTTCAAAACACCCTGTATTATGGACTCTGATTGTACAAGACTGATATTCATGAATTTACTGATTTTTTTTCTTTTTTATTTGTGATATGTGAGGTTCACCTCGCCATAATATACGCTCAGGGGAAGACCAAAATCTTGATCTTTTTCTAAGATATTTGTATCGTCTTTCTTCTTAGATATTTGTATTAATACTTCAACAAATGTAAAATGTGATTACAGTAAAATACAAGAAAAATTCTAAAGAATATCAACGACTCAGTCTTGATACAAAAAATATGTCTGAACTCACCACGCTCTTTAAACATGTTAAAAAAAAATAACGCCAATCAGTTTTGATAATACCATTCTACCGACATGACCAATTGTGCTGTTAGGAATTTACATGAAAATGACGACTTCACCATCTTTTTGTATATTTTCTCTTTTTATTTTTCAATTTAATAAACAAACAATTAAATTTTAGTGAGATGTTTTACACACCCCGCCTATTACAGTAGTTTCGTTTTTATACCTGCAAGGTACTTCATTTTTGAGGGTCCAGCTTTTATGATTCGTTTCAAACTTAATTAAGTAATTATATGGGTGAAATGACTGATCCAGAATTGAATGATAACCTTTACCAGATTCTTTCCTGAATTAATTTTGCATGTGTGGAATGCATTAGGAAAATGCTCGCCAATTTATAGTGAGAGAGAGAAAAATCTGTCAGAATTGAAATATAGTTGACTAAAAATGTAATTTTTTTTCTCAATTTCTTTTCTTTTTTATAAAAAAAAATATTTTTCTGTTTTTCTCTTGCGTTCGTCAGATGACTTTGAAAGATGACATTATTTTTTAACACTGGGAAGATTTACAAACTGCTAGACACCCTATAAAGCAATAGATTTAATGCTGGAAACGTTTCTGATTTAGACCTTTGACGCCTGGAAGTCGTCTCAGGATCTGGCATACCAAAGTCTCCTTAAACAGTGCATTTATTTTCGTAATGTGTCATAAAACCGTGATATGAATCGTAGTAATACCCAATCAGTTCATTCAGTTTTAAAGTGAGAAAAAAAGACATTTCTCTTTTCTTCATGAACTTTATCAAATAATAAAATCAAAATGTTATTTCCCTGATCTCCTACCAAATTTGAAAGAACGTAATCAATCCATCTTCTCACAATTGTTCAGTATCACACATTAGCATACTAGTTTGAGTGTTCGCTTATGATATGGGAGGTTAGGGCTCAATCCCAAGTTGAGTCATATCAAAAACACAAAAAAAAGTTATTTGATGCCTCCTTGCTTGATACTCATCATGATAAGGTACGGATGAAAGGTAAGTGGAGCAAGGAAAAGAGCAGTGCCCTCTTCTACACTTCGATGTAGTAGCTATTGAAAAGAGAGTCTTCGAGACACATTCGACCACAGTTGACCAACTTACTTATTTACTATTTAAAAAATAACAAGTTAATTATCTGAAAAAGTTTAAATCTCATTTCTAGTGTTAATATTTTATAATAAAAATTCATAGTTATAGGTTATATTCATAACCAAGCTATACATGAAAAACCCTTGTCCATCGCTGATTTGATCCCGTTATTTCAGCTGGGATCAAACTTCACACAAAGCTGCGTTTTTCTCCCTGTTAATGCCCTTGGCAAAGGCATGAATCCATCTGTTCTTCCTCTAGCTAAGGATAAACCACAGGGCATATTGGATTCATTAATATGGGTTTGGTAACCTGTCCAGGAAAAGCAAAACACTGAATTCAAATCAGTTGTACTTCACTTATAAATTTATATTGTGTCATGTTCTGCTCATAAAGGAGAAGTTAGGTTAATAAGTACTATTCAACTAATAGTACCAGTCTTTCTTGTTTTTCGAATTTCCTCAGGATAAAAAAATGTTTATTCTAGGCAATTTCACATTAACTTTTTGTCATTGGTGTTTTGATCTCAATTTATCTGCTGATGCGTCATGAGAAAACAATCATCTATTCTAGAAAAACTCTATGTTAGTATTATCTTCTTTTGATTTTCAATCGAATGATTTATTTTAACGATATTTCTATCAATCTAAATTTATTTTATGCTTAGAGGTTAAAGAGACGCGTCCTCTGTATATTCATGTTTACAGTTTTTGTGTCGTTGCTTCTTAACAGTGCTTTTTCGCCCGTTCCCATTGATTACGAACAATTTTTAAACAGATCTACTTGACACATAGATATAACTCGAACAGGTAATACGACTTCAGGCCAAAGTTTACCTGGGAGTAATGGCAATGAAAAAGTTACCCCAAACTTACAAGATTGGTTCAAATGTAGCCTCAAACTTACTTGTAATTTAGTGTCATACCTAGGACACCTCTTATGGGGGGAGGGAATTTTACTCCTCTGAAGAGATACAATCACCGGGTTCGAGATACCGCCTCCCGGGCAGTTTTAGTTTGGTTTCTTTGTTTAGTGGCATATCAACCATTTTTGGTTATTTATTAACGAAGTCATCTTTTTTAAAAACATCAGTGATACTACTTAACACATAGCTAGCGGTATATTTATTTTGCAGACATATATGCAAAAGTGAACGTAATTACATGACTGAAGTTCCAACTCTTTCACTTTCAAGCCACAGTGCATCACTCCAGTGGGCGCCTCGGGTAGCGTAATGGTTAGCAAGCTAGACTAGCAAACCTACACGAGTGAGTTCAATTCTCACTGTGCGCCCCATTTATATGGCTTTGTGTCGCATCTAAGCAAAAAGTTTAGTAAATTACCATAGTGCATCACTTTAGTTATTACACTACGGAAACTCCATCAAGAATTTTGTATTGTCTTTTTTAATAATTTTTTCTATCTTTATTCTTTATTTTTGTTATTTACATTTCAGTCAATACTCATTTTCTATTTGATTATTTCTAATTGTTAAAACAAAGTAGAACTTTAACAGATATATATTCACGCAGTAGATTGATTGGAACACATATTTGATTCTTCTTTGCACTCTGACCGACTCAGAATAATGCCCGCCCAATCAGCAGCACAGAAAACTCTGATAGAGATAAAATGTGACTAAATATTATTACCCTTAGGAGCAAAGGTATATGCTAAAAATATTATGAGATCATTTAATTTTGGACAGATATCAATGACATTTATCGAATCAATTTATTCAAAATTATTCCTAAATGTATTCCTAAATGTATTTTCCTAAATCAATTGCCGGTTCCCACTGACAAAATATCCACACTCGATATGAATAAATACACTGGTATAGAAAAGTTTTCCATGAACTAAAATCACTGGGATGTCATGAAAATTAATTCTCACACTCTGCCGAAGGGGCTTAGAAATACCCACTACATCATCTGCATATGGATGAGACCCCCCCCACACACACAGTAAAGGATGAAATCAGGGTATCATACTAAGCTGTATCCGGGGGTCGGGTGCCATTTCTCAAAATCTTGGAAGTGAATAATACTATAACACCATTGCACCATATTGAACATCAATAGGCTTTACACTTCTCAAATAAAAGACGGACCCGTTGTTTCTTTAAATAAGATAAGTTTATGTACGGACACGCGACTAGCAAAGGCATGGACAGCTAACGCTAGTCTATCGGTCTTAAAGAAGTCATACCTGACCGATAAAATGAAACGCAGTTTCTTCCAAGCAGCAGTCGTGTCGATACTGCTATATGGATGCACTACTTGGACGCTGACTAAACGGATGGAGAAAAAGCTTGACGGCAGCTACACAAGAATGCTGCGAGCAATTTTGAATAAGCTGGAGGCAATACCCCACAAAGCACTAGCTGTATGGCCACCTACCTCCCATCAGGAAAACTATCAAAGCTAGACGAAACAGACATGCAGGACACTGTTGGAGAAGTAGGGACGAGCTCATAAGTGATGTCCTCCAATGGAAGCCTCATATGGCCGAGCAAAAGCAGCGCCACTAGCTCGAACCTACGTACAGCAGCTCTGTGAGGATACGGGATGTAGCCCTGAGGACCCGCCAGAAGCGATGAACGATAGGGAGGAGTGACGAGAGAGGGTCAAGGATATCCGTGCTGGCAGCACGACAATATGATGATGATGATGATCTACGGACAGCAACTTTTCATAGCAGTCAGTCATCAAAACACGAGAGAAAGATGGAAGAAATACTAGAAGATTTATGGGTGGTAGACAAACAAAATACATGAATTCGATTTCTTCACCCCTTTTGTCCCTTCGACCCATAGAACTCGAATCTCTGAACTCAACCGATTGCCTCCAACTGTAAACTCTGAATTATCCCCTAGTAACTCACCACCAAAAAGCTCCCTGTTTATTTAATATATTAGTTACATCATTAACTAAAGTCGTAAGAACCCATTTCGCTAACATTCCAATGGGTCATCATTAGTGAAACCTTCCAGCTATGCCCATCATTCAATCCTCAACTGACGAAGTGTTCATTTTCCAACATTCTGTGTTACTCCACAGATTTCAAAACAACTTGTCAACTTGGTACTCTGCCACTCCGTGCAATAGGTGCACGCATATGACCTTTGCGACTTACATTTCCATTCAAAGTTGTTAGCTATCTAATTACTTGTCCTTAAAAGTTAAGTAATTAACTGTATAATTAATTACCACACTTGATTTCAATAGCACTTCATTTCCATTAATCATATGCGCACTCTAACTTTAAAAAGTAAAGACTGTTAAGGTCTTTCCTATGAATAAAATTATTAGCATTGGATAAAATTCGTGAAATTATAATTATTTTCAATTAATTATAAACAAATTTTAAAATGTGCTTATTAAAAATGAAATGCAATGGCAGGAAACACGTTTCTGTATTAAATAACCTAGGAGAATCGATTAGCCTTAAAATAGATAAACCCAACCTAACCAAACCATCAAACGAATTCTTATAGATTAGTTAGCAATAACAGTCACAATAATCCTGAAGTCCTATTATCCGTTTTTTTTTTCCGGTATATATTTATGTTGTATACACTTTTTTTGCGAATTTCGAATGGAATCCCTCATTCAAATGCAGGTGTATAGTTTGTTCTCAATTAACTGCCGATGCAGATTAGATATCTTAATTGACAATGAATGCTATGCAGTGTGGCGAATCGAGAAGATGGGCAATTTTGTAAAAGGTTGGACGTTGCTTCGTTGATTTATATTTCGTGATGGAACATAGAAGATCGGGAAAAGTAGCTTTGTCTCTTTTTTTCTATTTTCAGTGAGTTGAGGTTTAGCTACAAAACAAAGTAGATGGGTTTCCATAAGCCTAGCTCTTATATACATGCTTACATCCACAGACAGACATAGATAAGTACATACATACATACATACATACACACACACATATATATATATATATATATATATATATATTGAGCACTCCTTAGTATATTCTAGTGTCAATATATATATATATATATATATATATATATATATATATATATATATATATATATATATACTGAAAACATGATATGATAAGACTTCTTTAATAGACACGATTTTTCAAATAATAAATTTTATGTAAATAATTGTTTTGCATTAAAAAGGACTGTTATTTTAGCAATGATAATGGTTCCTTCATGGCGTGGAGATCCTGAAATATTTTGCATTAAAAGCAAATCTGCTTTTTTTCCTTATATTTACAAATGTTTGAAAATTGAAGGATCGGTTGTCTCCTAAGAGCTCAAGTGTAAGGTGGACCCTTCTGCGTGTTCAGTGTAGACTTCTCATCCACCCTCGTTATTTTTGTGGTGTTTTATTAGTGGTAAATAAATCATTCGAACTGTTCGATGGAAAAAGGAATCTAAAATTTCACTGCCGTCATCGCCGTTTTCACAAGGAAAACGAGACTGAGTGAAAAGTAGGCAAAAGGGGAAGAAAAAGAATAAAATAGATGAAGTGGATCAACAGGGAAATCGTTAGTTTTTTATCTCCCACACTTTTCTTTTAGCTATTTCTTGAATTTTAGTTACTCTGTATGGCAATGAGTAAGTTGTTTATTTCTTTAGGCATATAATATCTATTTCAAATATTAGAAAGGGAACGGTGCTGCACTTAAATATTTTTTGCTACATACATAAGTGTATCTATGTATACACATATATATACTTATGTCTAAGTCTCCTTCATCTCTCTCTCTCTCTCTCTCTCTCTCTCTCTATATATATATATATATATGATGTATATATATATATATATATATATATATATATGATGTATATATATATATATATGATGCATATATATATGTATATATATATATATGGGGGAAATTTATTACATGGTAATCCAAGTAGAAGGAGCGATCTAATGTGAAACAAAGTCGACACTATGGCGTTTCGGTTCAAATCAACCATCATCAGGACTGGGAGGGATGACATTAGCGATGTTAAAACAACGATGGGTGTTTAAAAAATTGTGCAAAAAACTTGGGAAAACCAATTCATCAGAAAAAGCTGGCTGTTTAAATTTTTCTGTTATACAGGTTTCCCTTGGTTTTTGTTTAATTTTTTGAACAGCCATTGTTTACTTCCCTATATATATATATATATATATATATATATATACTAAAGGCAATTAATACATATATATATATATATATATATATATATATATATATATATATTTAAGAGTATATATATATATATGTATATATATATATATATATATATATATATTTACTTAAACACATGTGTGGGAGTGGGAGTGTTTGTGAGAGAGAGAGAGTGTGTGTTTGGTTGTAATTACTGTGTTTTGTGCATACAATCGATGGTGTTTAGAGGCTCTACCAAGCGCTATTGCCAATATGAATAAATGGAAATTTAGAGTCAAAGGAAATAGGTGTTTGCAGCACACCTTGATAATGAGGATAAATGTAATTGAGAAAGGCTATTCTCAATACTTTTCAGAGACCATACATACATAGAGGTATACATACTTATGCAAAGACACACAAACACACACATATATATATATATATATATATATATATATATATATATATATATATATATTGGGATTGAGGGAGGGTAGAATTTAGCACGTTTGTTGGAGGTGTGTCTAACAGAGAACTGGGCTTTTCCCAAACAAAATTTATTGCTTTAACAATAATATAATGAACATATTTTCTTAAAAATTGTCTCTTTTGTTGCTAATAAAACGTTCCTTGATTTATTTATTTATCAATATGGTTGTTTATTAATGTTTTTTTTTCTTGTAATTTTTTCTGGCGAATAATATGTTGGCCTCGTTGCGCATTTTTGATTTTCTTTTGAGTGTGTGACACTTGTGATATTTATTGTCTTCATACTTTTTACCATATTCTTTGTTTTAACTATACAATGATGCTTGCTAATTATTATTTTAGAAAATTTAAACTACTACTTAAACACATAATTGAAAGTATCCGATTAACGGTGCATAATTTTTGAAAATAGATAAATAACTTGTTAGTTAATTTTCTTTTGATGTTCGGTGATTTCAATTCTGTGTGATTTACTCGACTTCTTTTAACAACTTGGCTTCCCACTTTTATCGCTCGTTGTTAGAGACCCTTTATTAAAGAAAGCCCTTGTGACCAATCTAGCAATATCTTGTAAAAATCAATACTGTTAATAATAGATTAGTTGGATATATTATTTAGCAGGTGGTGCAGAATATTTAAGACAGTGTTTAAAAACCATTGTGTTGTCTGCTTTGAATTATTTTTGAGGAAGCCGATGTCTTTTGAGAACAGACCTATGAGTGGACGAATATTCACGTGATTGATTGATTCGAGAAATTTAGAAATAAGCAAAAGTCGGAGATTTAACATCGCCAACGAATGTGAATCGAATTTCATCTCCACTCTGATCGTTGACCTACCGTGTAATCGGAAAGTGTTATGCGAAAAAAGAAGTCACCAAGAAATAACTGTAATATAATCATATAAAAAATTGTCTGATTTGTTCATCATTCCAATACAGAAGAACTGAAAGTAGGTAGGAGTCTCAGCAATCAACAAGAACAAGAACTAATACGGAGTGACACGAGGTGACCGACAAGACGACAAAAGAATGAAGTATAGAGATGTCCTCTGGACGATGGACGATTGGCATAGAAATTATATGAATATAACTCATGATGAAACAAATTCATTTGTTTTTTTAATTAAATTGACAGACAACCAATTTCGGTCCTCGCTGATCCCAACTGTATCGAGGACAAAGGATTAAGAAAAGACAAAGAGCAGGGACTCTGTAAAGTAGGAAAAAATTCCAATTGTTTAGAAAGAAAAAAGGGTCAATCAAATGGTTATCAAATTCAAAGCCAGTAAAAATTTCCTCTGTTTACAGAGAGATGGTTTATGGGTGAGAATATGAATGGTCTCAAGGCCCTTAAGATGAAAGTTGAAGTGGGACTTGCAAGGAAGTCCCACCCCGACTTTTATTTGAAGGAATTTGTTTCATCATGATTAAATTCTGTACTATAATAAAATTTTGTCCCCGCCCCCGCAAAATATTCTAATATTACACAGTAGGTAAGCAATTCCAAAAGTACTGGAGTGCAGCCAGGAACTAAGCGTGTTCGAGCTACAATCGCATCATTACGTTCACTTTCGGGTTAATACCCTTAAGAAAGACATGGTCGTCCTTATGGCCCCAGCAATGGGTTAAATGATATCACTGTTATTCTTTGACAAAAGTGGGTTATCATTAAATAACCCACGAAGTCTGTTATGACATTAAACGAATAAGCCCAACCGAACCTGTACGTAAGATAACCCTGAATGAGCTTATGCAGCATTATCCATTCTTGTCAAAAAGATTTATATCAACTTTAATTGACCTTCAGCAACTTGTCTATCGGGGACAGACGAACAAACTTTTCACAAAAATCAATATAGATTTCCTTTTAGAACGCAGACTAAAAAGGTGTTTGTATATAAAAGCTGTCTAAGTAGCCTTACCGAAAAAAAATTACTATGCACACCAAATGATTCCCTTTTTATTGAAAACAGATACGTTTTGCACAAAATTTGTGAAGGAAGTTTTCATTTCCTCTTGTGATTCAAATGACTTTCCCGTGTCAGCTTAAAAAATGCTATTACGATAGACTTATTTGTAATGCCTTACATGCTAAATAAAATTCGCCAGCCATTTCAGCTTTCTGCTGTCTCATAACAGTTAATCAAACACTTAAACAAATTACCTCAGAGTAATTTTCCCGACCAACCAGCCCACAATACGTTTAAAATTCATTTACCTAATTTTTCAGGCAACAAGCAAAATGTTTTCTCTGGTTAAAAATTAACCCAGACCAAACTGGCAGAAGAACGGTAATCTATTATTAATGAATAGATTATTGAAAGACAAAATAAAGAA
This sequence comes from Sepioteuthis lessoniana, assembly GCA_963585895.1. Classification (NCBI taxonomy): domain Eukaryota; kingdom Metazoa; phylum Mollusca; class Cephalopoda; order Myopsida; family Loliginidae; genus Sepioteuthis; species Sepioteuthis lessoniana. The sequence continues at coordinate 36,642 of CAUZXS010003202.1, read as the reverse complement.
ATATTCATCTAATTCCTTGTATAGTGTTTAATTGGTGCATTGTCCAAACACCTTCATCAATAAAAGACATGAGAAATATAATTCCCATCTTGGCTAATAAAATAGATAGATAGATCGATAGATTCCATAAAATCAGGAAAATTCTGAGCATGACAATAAATTAAACGCTATTTGTGTCCTTTTAATTCTTTGTTTACTTTCTTTTTTTCTACAAAGTTTAATCAATACACATAGGTTCACATACACGATAAATCAAACACATCAAGGTAAACTGTATATATATATATATATATATATATATATATATATATATATATATATATATATATATATATTCGCTTTACTTAATGTGGTTGTAATCACCAGCATAATAGCCTTTATGTTACTCGTTGAAGAACTTTTGGGTTAAGCCAAGAGTAATTCTTTTTTTCTTTGACAACTAACAGTATTATCCCGACTCCGTACATGTCTTTTATTTGCTGATAACGTATGAAGTGTCTCTGAAAAGCATTGGGTTACAAAAAAGAAATCTCCTTCGAGTCTTATGCATGTTCTCATTCTTCTCTGCCAGGTTTCTATGCACTGCTAGAAGGATTAATCTGGGATGCCTTTGAGCTCCGTCGTTAGGGCTCTCTTGATAGCCTCCACAATCTCAAAACGTGTCCCTTTGATTATCCTTTTAAGTTTAAGAAAAATAAAAGAATATCATGCGAACGGAGATAAAGTGAATCAGAAGGTTGTTTCTCTCGGCCGGGATCTTTTGAATGCTCAGGGTGTTGAGAGCAGGTGCATTGTCATGATGCAGCAAGTACGAATTGTTCAACTACAACTCTCGCCTCTTTTCGCGTACTGAGCAAAGCGTACATGACCGGGTCTTCTTGTATACTAGATGATTCATCTTCTGGCTCTGTGGCAAATACTCTCTCTGCACGATATCCTGCAAATCTAGTAATGTCATCAGCCTGATTTGACTTTTAACTTCGACTGTCCGATTTTCAGCGAGCTCCGCGGTGTTTGAAAGGTCCGCTGACTGCTCTAAGACTTGGTTTCCAGGTCCTACTCAAAATCTATGTCTCAGCTCCTGTGATAACTCCACGAAACAAGTATGATGCAGTTTGAAGATGCTGAATGATGTCCTGATAGAACTGCGCACGGAACCCTTTCTGATCATCATTCAGCAGTCTTACCCAAATCTTTGGTGACAGTCTTCGAAACTTTTTTTTTTTTCATGTTTAGCTGACTTCCGATCATTCGAACAGGCAACCTATGATCGACATACACCACCTATCTTACCCGCTTGATATTGACCTCATTCCTGCTTGTTGAAAGTAATCTTTCTTCATCTAGCGCTCTTTGTTGAATTTCTTGTGCCACTCAAAATTGTATTTTTGCTTGAGATGGAATTTCCCTTAACCAGACCAAGCATTTTATTTTAGTTCGTCGTTGTATTTTCATCGTTCGTTCGTAAATGCTCATAACAGAAAGACAAAAAAAAAAGCTTAAACAAAAAAATGCAAAAAAGATTCAGTCGTTAGAGAAAGCTCAGCGTACAGTTATTTAATAATATTTATTTAAGATATCATGTTAGATGATAACATAATCCGCTAATCCCTCTTTCGCCATTATCACATATACCACAATCAGTATCTTTACTATTTAGAAAGACCTTGTTTATTTTTTGTTTTGTTCTTTTTTAAGTCAGTGAATCATAGAATATTTGTTAAGTTCTTTTCCCAACTTCTTACACTATGTTCAATAGCCATTTCCGTTCTTTGACATCCCTTTATGACCGCTGGTTGTGTAACTCTTGTACAGCCATATTGTATTGCCTCCTGTTGCCGCCTGTTTCTCCCATTGCTTCATGTTCTTTCACGAAATTACCGATTTATTCAGACTCCATTTTATGTGCACATATTTTATCGATTCACGACGAATACTATTTTCATCAACTGATTATGGCTAACGGGGAGTAACTTGGCTCAGAGAATAGTTGAAGGAAAGAAAAAAAAACTCTACTCCTAGCTTCGCCATTTTCTTTCTGACGAAGGATGCAGTAAATTATACTTCTAAAATTATTACGATAATTCGATCGGGTGACCATCGTGTTTAATCCCATTAGGGTCATCAAGCATCAATTATGCCTATCAGAGCCCATAGTTTTTGCGACCTTTTTCAACTTTGTACACTACAATATTAGATATCTCATGTCTGTTATTTAACATAAATATCATCCATTATGATTGGAACGACATTCGTTTGGTTTCTTTGGTTAACGGCATATCAATCCTAATTGGTTATTCAATGCCACAGCCATCCCTATAGAAGGACAGCAGAGGTACTATTGAACCCATATATGGGGGAATAAATAGGTTTATACCCTTTTCCAAGGATATTAGTCCCAAAGTGAACATAATAACGTGATTAGAATTCGAAATTGCTTACTAGGAGGTTGCTGTCCAACACGTTAACCACAATGCCACAAGGATCCCTCTTAGTAACAACATTGTAAACTAATAGTAATAGAACATTGGACGTTCCAAGAAATGTAAAAAGATCTGAACATATAAAAACAAACTATCATAGATGAAGGTGTCAGTGATGCCAATAAAAGTTGGAGTACTTGAAATAAGCTGAAGTAATGTGGAAAAGTTATGGAGAGCAGGAGATACGTGGAAGGATTGCCTATCCAGATACCAGAACTACGGAGATGGCTTAAAATATTGAGACAACTCCTGAAGAAATGAGGGCACTTGTTCACACTTTGACTCCAATAAATGACGCTTGTAAGTAATAATGTAATGATAATTATAATAATAAGTTAAAATTGGTGCGAAAAACTCGCAAAGAGAAAAATCATAATAATAGAGATAATGACAAACAAAAATCTGAAATTTGATCTGAAATTCTCATTTTATAATGTCCATTCTACGTATTTAATATTTATTAGTGTAAAAAACATCTTGAAAAATATGTTTATGTCATATTAAAATAAAGCAGATTAAAACATCCCCGGGGAGATCTTTTAGGCATTCCGGAGAACGAGAGCTGGGGCTGACTATGCCAGCAAAAAGTAAATGGAAATTTAAATCTTTCTAACTCTTTTAACCTTTGGAAAGCTGAGATCAGTCTCCAAACCATTGGCAACTTCACTTTAGGCTCCTGTCTGTAGAAATTAATGAAAATATAAAAATGTTCTAAGCTGCTATTTAAGTCTGTGTCATGCATATTTATTCATCTTTGTATTGTTGGCTGAATAATCAATTAACTTGATTATGTTCGATAACTGATTGATCTAATAATACATATAGCTTATCAGTGAGTGACCTACATATGTTCCATTATAGATTTATCTAATAATACTGATATTCTATAACTGATTAACTTAACAAAGTATAATCATTGATTGACCTAATAATACTTATAGCATATGATTAATCGACCTTCATAGGGTTCATTGTTTATTGTCTTAATAATACTAAGAGGCTATTATTGATTGACCTACGTATGTCCTATTATTGATTGAGACTATAATTCTAATAGTCTGCCGCTGACAGACCTATGTATGTGCTATTATTGGTTTGATGTCTTTTTCAATGACATATCAAACTTCCTGGGTTATTAAGCGCTATTATAGAACATTAGGGGGTAATGAGTGGATTCATTCTTCTCGAAAAGGTATTCCTTTGAAAGTGTACGTAATATTGTAACTGGGGTTCGAACTCACGATGTCTCAGCCCAGGGCATCACGAGGAATTACCTGTGCTATCATTGACAGTGATAACAATTCTAATAGTCTCTTCTTGAGTGAGCTACTTATGTCCTATGGTTAAAATAATATTACTAATAGCTTCTAAATGATTGACGTTTGTATGTACTATTATTGATCAACCAAAACTAGTTGTCGGAATTTCTGCGATGAGGCTTGATGATTGTTATCATTATTTAATACTAATGGCCACTTATTGATAAACTTACATATATCCAGTTATTGATTGAGATAATAATCCGAATAGTCTCTTATTGAGTGAGCTACGTATATCCTATTATTGATTGATAAAATGATACTAATAGTCTATTATTGATTAACTGACTTACATCCTATTATTGGTTGACCTATGTATAGTTTATTATTGATTTACTGAGCTATATTGAATTGTTGAGGGTCCTACATATGTACCGTTATAAAGGGTATATTATTGATTTATCTTCGTATTTCAGCTTAGTGATTCGTCTCCATATGCACTAATATAGATATCCTATTATTGACTGATTAGCGTGACCAGTAATTAAATCTTTCTTGTAGTGAATTATATAAGTCGGAAAATTTACTTTTCATATTAGAATCTGTATATAAATAGTGAATGAATAGAAGAGTGTGATTAAAAAAAAATACATTGACGTGAGTAGAGGCTTTATAGAGTCTGAATAAGCGTGTGTACTGTCAAGTATTCTATTGTTTCTCCTATCTGTTTGTTTATTCCTCTCCGACAGGACGGTGTTCGTGAGAAATGTTTATGTCACTATCTGGTTACTGATAAAATGATGACAGATATCTTTCATCTTCTTTATTGTCCTTTTAAAGAACTGATGTCAAATGAAAGCTAAATAATCAATCATGTGTCTCTGGCCATTGTGTTTGTAGACACAATACGAGAATACATATGATATACATTTACACGAAAAAAAAATATATAGTGAAAGATGATGTGAGGTCAAAGACGCGTATATATATATATATATATATATATATATATATATATATATATATATATGTGTGTGTGTGTGTGTGTGTGTGTGTGTGTGCGTGCGTGTGTGTGTGTGTGTGTGTGTCATTGGATGATAGCAATTACCACAGGGAAACGTTTTCAGCTACAACCGATGCAAAGTAATCTGAAGCCAGACATTTTTATTAATATCTGAATATTAAAGATATAGGTTCAAAATAATTTTTGTATAATCTTGGAAGGCAACTCTCTCTCTCTCTCTCTCTCTCTCTCTCTCTCTCTCTCTCTCTCACACACACACACACACACACACGCACGCACACACATAAACACACAGAGATACCCGCAGTCATATACATATTTACTAACATTCATATATATGTATGCTTAACCCTTGATCATAAATTACCCAACAATAGAGCTCATAAATTTCTTAACAAAGTGGTCAAAAAAAGAAAATAAAAATTCTCTCGAGTATGATGACCATTTCATTCACTTCTATTGTAGTATTCCTGGTGAAGAAATTAGTTCATTATCATTATAATAAACTGATTTCTAAATGGAGCCTATAATAAACTATTTTTCTAAATAAAGCCTGAAAGTTATATCCGCCCAGACCGATATATTGCGCTTCTATATGATAAATATCTTTTGACTAACGACTCTAAAAGGTTGCGTTCCACAATAGCTGACCAACTACGTTATATATATATATATATATATATATATATACGTGTGTGTGTGTGTGTGTGTCGTGTGTGTGTGTGTGTGTGTGTGTGTGTGTGTTAAACGTATATTTTCTAATCAACTCTCCATGTATGATCTATTAATTCATGTGTTTATATATAAGTATACATATATATAGATATTTGTGTGTGTAGTTTGATGTGTGTATATATACACACATATATATAGATATTTGTGTGTGTAGTTTTATGTGTGTGCGTATGTGTGCAGGTGTGTGTGTGTGGTAAACAGATGAGAACAAACAAGTGCTCCAGTGCTAGCCTTAAGAGCAATATAAAGACTAAATAGAATTAAATTATTTTTTGTTTCATTATTCATAGTTTCGAAAGTTTTATTAAAGATAGAATTTATGTAATTGTCAGCAATATCAGAAAACTACGGAGTCGATATTTAAAACCATTTTAGCTTTAATCATTATATATATATATATATATCATCATATATATATATATCATCATGCCACGCCGCCAGCATGGAACTCCATGACCCTCTCTCGCCACCCGTCTCTATCGTCCATCTCCCGGTAGGTTTTCAAGGCTACATCCTGTATCAGCACAGAGCTGTTGCATATAGTTTCTTGTAGGTCGTCCTGCCTTGGCTCGTCCATGTAAAGGGGTCCACCGGAGTATGTCACTTATCAGGTCGTCCTTGCTTCTCCAGCAGATTTCTTCAAGTCAATATATGTTAAAATTCCATTTATAGCTCAAATAGAGCTATTTGGAAATAAGTAAACTGGTATACTTGAAAACATATCACTGCGTGCAAATAAGTTATTATTACTTTACTCCTTGTGAGCTTTATATAGTAGTTCTGACTAACAGATTTTATGTTTGGAGAAGAACATATCTTTTCAGACTTTCCTACTTAATTTTAGTCGTTATGTGATCTGCATGATCATAAAACTCCCCTGATCTCTATTTCACACAATTTTTTTTCTCCAGATTCTTATTGACTGTTCCAAGAGACCCATTTACGATGTAAATCTCCTCACCTTCATGTTACACAGAATTTTCATCTCTATAGCGATTTTCTAGTATTTCTACAAGTATTTGCCTTATATTATTTTTTTTTTTTTACCCGGTTGCCTGTTGGAACGGTAATTTCTGCAAGTGGACAAGTTCTTTTCCACTGATCTCCAAGCCTTGATTGGGTGATCAGTTTGTATCTCAATGCCCCACGGAATTACATTCGTTTGATTATCAACAATAGAATCTTATTAGTACTTATTTCATTAGTTGATATGGAAAAGTTTAGAACCTTTCGCAAATCCTAAACTATCACGTCTTTTCTTGGCTTCCTTTTTGATCCAGTTTGCTGTATTCATTTATTAACATTAACAGTTTCATCTCAATCACCAAGTAGTATACATTTGTTATATTACGTATTATCAATTTTTGCTTTCACGCACACACACACGTACACACACACAGACATACACACACACACACACACACACATATATATATATAGAGAGAGAGAGAGAGAGAAAGAGAAAGAGAGAGAGATTTGCTGTGAGTTTAGTGCATTTCAGTATATTAATGAATCCGTTCATCTATCAAATTACACACAATTTCATGAATCTAGCCGAACTTTCAAGCAGGTATTAAAATCTCTTTAAGCGAAAAATAAGTAATCTGATTTCCATAGTTTTTTCGTACTTTGAACCATTTAAAGCAACTCGTGCCTTAAGTTATTTGAAAATTCTTGTACGTGTAGACGCAGAGACACACATAAATACAGAGACAAAAAGACAGGCACACTCACACATTCATACAGTTATTTGACCATGGTCAATAGGTAGCTTATTAGTCATTAGACGTCCGATAAAATTTGTGCATTCACATTCTCATCGTTATTCGTAACCACTTTTCCTAAACAGTTTTTTTTTATTTTTTGTTTCGTCTGATCAGTATATCTACAGGACCTTGATTATCGTGACTAATATTCTATTTATCTATCTATCTATGTGTGTGTGTCTGTGTATGTATGTGTGTATGTGTGTATGTGTGTTTGTGTGTGTGTGTGTGTGTGTGTGTGTATATGCGAATGTGTATGTCTCTGTGTACTCCTAAGCCCGTTAGTTGTCCCCTCGCTATAACATATTCGCAATATAAATAACCTGGCAAGGTTTTATATCTCAGGTGTTTTAAACCATAATCAGGGGTATGTAATTATGAGATATTGAAAATGTTTTTTGGGATGAGATAGCAGTTTGGAAAGATATCTCCTTGAAGATTATGAAATAACTGAAACTTTACATGAAGGCACTTTATTCGGTTATCAAGATGTATGTATAAATATATACAGATAAAATTTCACAAATAAATACATCCTTTGAATATAGTGTTTTTGTGTTGTTATATTTACACATACACACACACATACATATGATTATAGAATTTGAGATATAAAGGAAAATCGAATTGATATATATATATATATATATATATATATATATATATGTGTGTGTGTGTGTGTGTGTGTGTATGCCTGAAGTTATAAATACGTGAAATTCGAGCACAAGAATGAATATAGGTTGCCAATTGAACATTTATGGCTTTAAATATCTATCTATCGATACACTTTTTGTCCCTCTCTCGTTGTCTTTCTCGACCTCTGCCGCACAATAACTTAAACATATCTGTATATGTGGTTTTCGCTCTGTTCCCCCCCTCTCTCTCTCTCTCTCTCTCTCTCTCTCTCTCTCATTTGTTTTATCATTATTATTATTTTACTCCTTGCGTTTATTCACACCAGCAGCAGCAGCGGTTGTCTTTCTCTTGATGGTTTGGTTTGGTTTCATTGTTTAATGGCATATCAACTCTTTTTAGGTTATTTTAATGCCAAAGCCATTCTCCTAGAAGAACAGTAGTGGTACTATTTAACCCATAGCTGGGAGGATAACGGGGTTCATACCTTTCCCAAGGGTATTTGCCCGAAAGTGAACGTAATAGCGCGACTGGAGTACGAACATGCGTACTACGATTCCACAGTCCATCGCTTTAACCATTACACCACGAGGACACTCCCCTCTTTCTCTTGAGGTTGAGTGACACCAATATCCTCAGGTCTCCTTGGGTCCCTCCAACACTTCTGTGTATTCTAGCCACTCTTAACCACAACATGACATGGGTGGTCTCGATTCTTCGTCAAATTTCCAATTCACCCATTTTTTCTAAGCCTTTTGGTACGGTTCAAAGGACTTTCATTACATTATTTCTTTATCGACACCCTCATTTTTCACAGTTTTATTCTCTCTCAAACTATCTAGACATCTTTTCGCTCTGTGGATTACCGGAACGGTAAAGTTAACGAGATAGCAAGTTCGTTTTTATTTTATTTATTTTATTTTTTTTTTATAATAGACACTAGATCTGGTCTTCTTGCAGGGATTAGTTGATCCGTTTTTATCTTAAAATCACAGATAATTTAATGAATCTTATTCTCCAGGATGTATCCTCTTCTGTGTATATACCATTTGTGAGTATAGGCATATTTTAATCCCTTGCAATATTCCCCGCCGGTTACTTTTCCCACACAGTCGAGCCTGCTATAGGACTTCTTTTATTCTAGTTTGCTGCATTTGCTTATTATGTGATTAACCGTTCCATCTCTGTCTCCGCTTAGCCAACACTTGCTATTCTGTTGCGTGTAATCAATTTTCTAATATAATTGATATTTATGGCTTTATTTTGTACTGCTATTTGCCGAGATTCATCTCTCTTGATTATTTACTTTCTTAGTTATGCCCAGGTCTTCTCGTAAGCAATCTTGGCAGTTTATCGCTTGAAGTGCCCATAGTGTTGTTTTTCTTCGCATTTCTGTTTTCTAGTTTTTGTTGCAGTTCACTTTTGCTTCATATTGACATTTCTTTTACTGGCTGCAGTAATTAATCTTTCACTGCACGTTTTAAAGTATCCGAAGAGTTCTTGTATTGATTCCTCTACGTAATCCTCAATGTTGGCAAGTCCTCTTATTTTCTCGATTAATATAATCTGTCTATTTCATTTGTATATCAGTTATTATCATTATTCTATTCTTTTGAGAGTTTTTCCCACCAGCACCAGCTGATGGCTTTCTACTGGAGTCTGAGTAACACCAAGTCAACTCAAGTTCTGGACTCTTCGCAGTATTCTGGCTGATTTCAACATTGCTGTAGTTTAAATGGTCCCAAGTCTTCCAAGTCTCCCAGCCCTACTATCAATTCTTTGGTGAACGTACCGAGTGCTCCAATTCCATTTTGTATCACCGTCACCTACATGATCCATAATTATTATTATCATTATTATTATTATTATTATACTTTGCGAGTTTTTCACACCAGCGTTGCCTGATGGTCCTTCAGTGGAGTCTGATTGACAGCAAATCTCCTCCAGTCTCAAGAACTCTTCTCAGTATTCTAGCCAATCTCAACAATGCTGTAGTTTCGATGGTCTCCGTTCGTACTCCGATTTCCAATTCTTGCGACTCCCAATAACGAGCCTTTGAAGATCGTCCTCAGCGCCTCAATTACAATTGTTATTACTTTCACCTTCACATATTATTTACTCATTAGAGTTTTCACATCAGCGTAAGCTAATGGTATTTCACTGGAGATTGAGTGACAGCAAGTCTCCTCAAGTCTCCAGGACTCATCTCAGTATTCTGGCAGTTTTCAATAATGCTGTTGTTTGGATGGTATCCACTCGGTCGCCAACTTCCAAATCCCCCAGGCCCTTTAGTTACCTTCCAGGCCCTTTAGTTACCGTGCCAAAGGCACCAATCAAAATTGGTATAATTGTCACCCTCATGTTCCATAGTTTTTTCAATGCTCTAGCAAGGTCGAGGTACTTACCTCTCTTTTCACATTCTTTTAGTTTTATTCTGTGGTCTGCCGGGACAGCAAAGTCAACAATTTTGCAGATTCTTTTTTTGTCGTTGATTATTATAAGATCTGGTCTTCAGGCCGAGATTAGGTGATCTGCTTGTATATCAAAGTCCCACAGGAGTTTTTGTGTATCATTTTCTAGGACAGGTTCTGGGTTGTGCATATACCATTTGTTGGCATGGTCAAATTTAAATTTCTTGCACATTTCCCAGTGGATCACCTTGCCCACCCAGTCATGTCTAGCCTTGTACTCCTTCTGTGCCAATTTGCTGCATTCACTTATTATGTGCTTGATGGTTTCATCTCTGTCACCACATAGTCTGCACTTGTTATTTTGTTGTGTCTTATCTATCCTCGCTTTGATATGGTTGGTTCTTATGGAGCTGTTTCGTGCTGCTATTAGGAGAGATTATGTTTCTCTCTTAAGGTTTCCTTTTCTTAGCCATGTACAGGTTTTTTCGTGCGAGATGTTGTCTATTAGTCGTTTAAAGCGCCCAGTGAGTTGTTTTTCCTCCCATTTTTGTTTCCTAGTTTTTGTCATTCTGTTATTTATCGTGTTGTCTGTATTGTTTCTTATGGCCGTTAGCAGTCCTCCGTCGTGTTTTTCTATGTAGTCATCGAGTCGTTGTATGGATGCATCAACGCTGTCTTCGATGCTGGCAAGTCCTCTTCCCCCCTCTTTTCTTGATGCATATAGTCTGTCTACGTCGTTTCTGGGATGTAATGACTTGTGCATAGTCATTAGTTTTCTAGTTCTTTGGTCCATTTGTCTAAGTTCATATTCACCTTCACATATTATTATTATTATTATTATTATTATTATTATTATTTACTCCCTTAGAGTTTTTCTCATTAGTGTTAGCTGGTGGTTTTTCACTGGAGTTTGAGTGACAGCAAGTCTCCTCAAGTCTCCAAGACTCGTCTCATGATTCTGGTCGTTCATAGCAATGCTGTCGTTTGGATAGTCTCTACCCGTCCGCCAACTTCCAAGTCCTCCAGGCCCTTTACTAATCCTTTAATTATTGTGCCTAACGCACCAATCACAATTAGCACAATCGTTACTTTCATGTTCCACAGCTTTTTCAATTCTCTAGCAAGGTCGAGGTTCTCATCCTTCTTTTCACTTTCCTTCAGATTTATTCTGTGGTCCGCCGGGACCGCAAAGTCTACAATTTTGCAAATTCTCTTTTTTTGTTGATTATTATAAGGTCTGGTCTTCTGGCCAGGATTAGGTGATCCGTTTGTATGTTAAAGTCCCATATGAGTTTATGCGAGTCATTTTCTAGGACAGGTGCTGGGTTTTG
>CAUZXS010003202.1:0-22500 GCA_963585895.1 Sepioteuthis lessoniana | reverse complement strand
GCCTGAACAATCTATCGACAAGCTGTTTTGTATATAGTAGAAAAGAAAAAAGAGAGAGAGAGAGAGAAAGGAGAGAGAGAGAGAGAGAGAGAGAGAGAGAGAGAGAGAGAGAGAAATAGGAAAGGAAGGAGGGTAGGTAGCGAAAAAACATTCTTTGTGTCGGTGACATCAAGTACAAAGATTAATGGAATTGTTATAGGGTCTAATCACTGCGAACAAAACTCTTTTTAAATGAAAATAGAAAGCAACCGTCATTTAAAAGAAGCACACTAAAATACCTGCGTATATAGTAATGTATATTAACAAAATACTCATAATATATATATATATATATATATATATATATATATATATATATATGTATATATATATATATATATATATATATATATATATATATATATATATATATATGTGCAGGTCATTCAAAAATTCCTTGTCCCTATTCAGAAAGCGGAGCCATAGATGAACAATGTTGATGGAGCAGAAAACTACCGAATCTTTTAAAAAAGACTTAATTCAGATTTCTATCTTAATTTCGGACCAATGGGGGCCTTTGAAAAATGAGGTCTGAAACAAGAGGAAAATCAGGGTGACACTTAGAACTTTCTGAAAACCCTCGTATATATATATATATATATATATATATATATATATATATATATATATATATATATGGGGGGTGTCGGTTTCTGTTAGTGTGACCTAGCCAAGAAGAAATAACGAATACTCATAACGAGTTTTACAATACATCTAAATACGAAAACATCTGCATTATTTTATTTTAGAAGTAACCTCATGAATTCATAAATTAGATATTATCTAAATTATATATATATATATATATATATATATATATATATATATATATATATATATGTATATATATATATATATATATGTATATATATATATATGTATATATATATATATATATATATATATATATATATATATATGTATATATATATATATATATATCCAGTCAGCTTCCGAAGACAATGGGTGTGGATTATTTGCGTAGAGAATATATAAGGAATTTCATATCTCTATGGGAGTGCTCGATGTATGACTATTGTTATATATTTGTTCTATCCAGGTTTAAAAAGGGGAAGTCATCTGATGATACAGAGAGTATAATCATATTCTGTTCCGAAATAAATTTATGATGACAATTTAACCAGGTTTAAGTTTCCTTCTCATTACACTATATATATATATATATATATATATATATATATATATATATATATATATGGGTATTTTTACTACAAGAGTTGTGTTCCCTTCTTTTCATCAGGAAGTTCTCTCAGAAATCTGAGTTCATCTCTGTCTTTAATAATGCCCGGATGAAGTTATTGTTGTTACTGTGCAAAGTCCCTCCTCATAACGGCTGAACGTATATGCTCTTAAACAAGAATTTCTATTAAAATTGCCATCATTTTTTTAATGTTCGCTAATTACCGACGAGTTCTTTACAAATTCTCTGCCGATAATCACACAACATCACTTAAGTCGACTTTTTCACTCATTTAAATGAAGCCTTTATCTAATTTTTAACTTAATATATATATATATATATATATATATATATATATATATATATATATATATATATATGTATATATATAAATGTATATTAAGTTAAAAATAAGATAAAGACTTCATGTATGTGTGTGTGTGTTTTATGTGTGTTTATGTGCCTGTGTGTCTCTGTGTGTGTGTTTATGTGTGTGTATGTGTATTTATGCGTGTGTATGTCTAAGTATGCGTGTATGTTTATGTGTATGTGTGTGTGAGCCCATGTGTATTCCAAACAAAGTTCCTTAGTAGTTAGAATGCAACCCATCTTGGAGAAGGAAAATCTATGAATCCATGTCAGAGAAACAAAGTATGGAGTCTTGTGACAAAAGTGGGGACTATTCTTATTCCGACACTTTATTCCCCAGAGTATAGCTGAACTAAAATATGACTTCACCACGATACGCAAATCACCTAATTAGTTCATTTGCTAATCCTTGGCTTAGATAATAGCCGCCATCTGATCAACGAACGAACATTACTTATCAATGTATCTATCTCTCTCTCTTTCACTCAATCTGTATCTGTCTACCCTCTCTCTCTCTCTCTCTCTCTCTCTCTCTCTCTCTCTCTCTCCCACCTATGTATACGTATGTATACGTATACATATGTTTGTGTGTGTGTGTGTGTGTGTGTGTGTGTGTGTGTGTGTGTGTGTGTGTGTGTGTGTGTATTGTTTCGAAGTCAGTTACTGGATACTATGGGGTAGTAGAGTGATAGAGCTCATAGTAAATGACTAAAAGCAGACAGGTGGCCAAAGATAAAAAAAAAAAACAAAAAAAAAACACGCACTTTATAATTGTTTTCAATCTCCATCCACACCGGTCTCAAATTTGGGAGACGTGAAGTATTATCTTTAAATCTATATCGTCATCATCATCATCATCATGTCATGCCGCAAGCGCGGATATTCCTGACCCTCTCTCGCTACTTCCCCCAATAGTTCATCGCCTCTAGCAGGTCTTCAGTGCTACATCCCGTATCCTCACATAGCTGCTGTATGTATGTTCGAGCTGGTCATCCTGCTTTGCTTGGCCATATGTGAGGGTCCATAGGAGTACATCACTTATGAGCTCGTCCCTGCTTCTCCAGCAGTTTCCGGCATGCCTGGTTCGTCTAACTTGGATAGTTTTCGTGATGGGAGGCTAGTGGCCGTATAGTTGGTGATTTGTGTGGTGTTGCCGCCAGGACTTGTTCAATATTGCCCGCAACATTCTTGTGTAGCTGCCGTCAAGCTTCTTCTCCAGCCGTTTTGGATGCGTCCAAGTGGTGCATCCATACAGCAGTATCGACACGACCACTGCCTGGAAGAAACTGCGTTTCATTTTATCGGTCAGGTCTGAATGTGTTAAATCATTGCCCACCTAACTGTGTAGGGATTGATTCAGTAGCCTCGGAAGTTACATTTTTACTTTTCGCTTTAGCAATTACTCAACTCTTCCAAGTTTCCTTACTAAAGTGCAATCTTTCCTTTCACCTACCGTGACAATTTTCGTTTTTACTGTTAATTGTCAGTCACATAACTGGTTACCATTTTTATTATTTGTGAAAAGGTGGATACTACATTAATATATGCATACATACATATCTATCAATCTATCAATCTATATATATATATATATATATATAACTGTGTGTGTATGTGTGTATTGACTGAAATATTTCTTGCAATGCTTTTTATCATATTTTTCCTAAAGTCCTTTGCTTACTTTGATGAAGGTTTTATGGTTAATATTCCATCATTGCAACTAAATGTTATATAAAAGTTCTATGAGCAGAAAGGATATATTGTGTTTCGTTAGTGAACCTATTTATAGCAGAAAAATAGGAATTGAAAAACTCATTTAAACAACTATCAAATCAATCAATATATGATAGATATATCTTTTTTTATTTTTTTGTGGGGGGACTTGATTGAACTCAGAAATCGTCTTTTTTGTATGTTAACATATCACTTTCTTTATTAGTCTTTAGTAGTTATATATATATATATATATATATATATATATATATATATATATATATATATATGAAACTTTTCGTTACTAAGAAGTCTCAAGTTAAATGTCTTATATTAGGGTAATACCGCATGTTAGGTTTCGGTTTTTTTTCAACTGGTTTCAGACTAACAGGAAATCACTTCATATTTCTCGGTCTATTAGGAACTCTAACCGCTTCTCCAACCATTTTAAGTGGTGATCATTTCACTGGAGACTGAGTGACAACAAGTCTCATCAGGTATCCTGGATTCATCTAAGGATTTTAGCTGATTTTAGCTATAATCTTGCTAGTCTTTATTCTTCCTCTGATCTCCCGTTCTCTCACCATATTTTCAGGGCTTTTGAGGATCATTCCAAGGCCTCCTGCAACAATTAGTATCACCAATAGGTTCATGTTTCAAAATATTTTCATTAATTTCTTTCTTTTGATTTCAGCTCCTATAGGGTTATTTTAGACATAGAGGTCAGAGAAACGCCCTTATTTACATTTTACAGTGCGTGAATATTCCTGGGAAAGTATAAATCCACCAATTCCCTCCAGCTACGGATAAATAGTTGGGCAGACTCGCTTCTTTAATGTTGTCATGGTAACATTCTTGAGAGAAACCCCAAAATTTGAATCTTTTGAACTCCGCTTAAAAATAGACCTTGTGGCGCATCCTGCTCATGTTTGAAGGGTTGGTAAATACAAAATCTCTGTACTCCTTTGTAATGTCACTCCATCGCAATTTTGGTTGCTATCTGGTCATTTGCTGGTGAAATGCTCTTTTTAGGAATGATTGATAAAGCTTGAATTATTTTTGCCCTACTGGTTACTAAAGAACTTTAATCTTCTTTTTTAAATGTAAGCGATTTTATCAAATATTTCAATCTCACTGTTTATATCGTCCATTTTGATGTGATTTTGGCGGGGAACTCCCACCATAGTCCCGAAGCAATCATTCTACAAAGAAACCCTTGTACTCTGTGATAGAGACATCTTAAATAACGTTTATCCAACTGATTTATTCATTCAAATTATGTACATATGTATAAATATATCGATGTCAAAATTACTATTTTTTGATTAAATTCAAACACTGGGAATTTAGATATGGTAATCAGAAATAAAGTTACGAACGTAACGAATGTGAATTCTTTCTTTCCCCTTGTCACACAATGCCGAAAATGACTATACTGGTTGAAGGGAAAAACTGTTTTAGTGATATTTGTCTTTTAAAGACAGTTGACAGTTTACCGAAAAGCACGTTTTATTATATTTCTTGATTTTTTTTCTATCACGTTTTCTATGGGACGCCACCTGAGCGGGTACATTGTTCCTGTGTTCTCTTGATTTTCCTATTTCTTACAACAGTAACCTTCTGGACGGTCAGAAAATGTTTATTTTGTTTTTGAATAAAACAGTCATTTTTTTTTCTCTTTCTCTTATTAAGTTTGACTTTTCTGACTCGCAGCTGTTCTTGATATAACCATCCCGGTTTTTAGTTATGATGTTCGGCCACTGTTATTGGTAGTGTTTCGTTAAGAAAATTAGTAAATAGTTTGGCTTTAAAAGGTGACTTAGTGCTGAACCGATTCGTGAAAATATACGAATTAAATTTACAGGTGTGGTTCCGAAGGTATTCCCTCCAAAGAAGTTTCCACTGAGATTACGACAGATGCAAGGACCCCTATAACAACAAAGGATTGTAAAAGTTTTCAACTGAAATACATTAATTTTCCACTTTCTTCTAACATTGGCTATGTGCTAGCGGTTAACAAGACATTGAACGCTGCGCACATAAAAGAATTTTCAGTATCAGCGGCTAACTTCATTTTTACTGCAATGAAGACGGCATTGTTGTCGGGAAAATGTATTCAGCATAGTTCATCTGACATCGGCCTTATTCGTCTAGATCATCAGATCAAGGAGTTTTTCATCCTCTGGGTTGACAGCTGTCATAAAGATGACTTGAAATTTTACATCGGTATCGCCACTTCTGAAACGCAGAGCCCCTATCTTGTATCCATGACCATTTTTGGTCCTCATAAATGTTTTCAATGTGTTAACGAATGCCAGCGATTGCAATATTTCTTTACATAGAGGAATTTAATGACGTACATCTGTTTTTAAGAGAGGGCCCCATTTTACGAGATTGCCGCTCAGTTGCTGTCAGTAACAAGGCAAAAAATATAATTAGTCACAATCAGGGCCACTCAACCTCTACTTTCATATCATTAACATTCACTTATGATGATGTTGAACAATATAGATTTTTAGACATCGTCTTGACGATTTTTGCAATTCTCCACAGTATTTGATCAGCTTATTTAATACTTTTTCAATCACGAAGTTTTGCAGAAACTGAATTGTCGAAGATCAGCGCTATTCGTTATCACTCCTTTCAGCTCAATGTGGTTTTTCGTGTATTTTTAAAATGAAAAATTGATCCACAAATTAAGATTTGAGGACGTAGGGTACATTAAAGATTTGAGAACCTTGGAGACGGCACACACAGTTATATAAAATGTAGTAATTTTTATCCAATGCATATAATCTCCTCGTAATTGTAGGGCGCTACTCCTTTCCTTGGAAAGGAATAATGCCCTCGCCTAAACCTCGGTGTAGCCATGCTACCAACACGGGTATCCCTGACCCTCTCCCGTGAGATCTTCCTGGATATATCCAGTATCGGCACATAGCTCTTGTTTATAGGATATAGCTGGTCTTCCTGCCTTTGCTCATCCATGTGAAGGACTCCACAGATGTATACAACTTATGAGTTCGTCTTTGCTTCTACAGCGGTGTCTCGCATGTCTTTTTCATCTAACTGTGATAGTTTTCGCGATGGGTGGTGGGTGGCCGTACAGCTGCTGTTTTGGGGGGTGTTGCTTCCAGGACTTGTTCAGTACACCTTGCAGCATTTTTGTGTAATTGCCATCAAGCTTTTTCTCCATACGTTTAGTTTGCGTCCATGTGGTGCATCTATATAGCAATTTCGACACGACCGCTGGTAAGGTCCAAAGCAAAGTAAATCCTGTCTTCCTTTAGCATTTGTTAACTCCCGGTTAGCTATCCTGTCTTTTTACTCAATTGTCATTTTAAAATGCATGAAAGATTTTATTATATGCAAAATCACTGCCGTATGTTATCTGTGTTTTAAATGCAAAACACTATTACAGTAATTCCAAGTTGCAGTTGAACCATGAAAAAGGAGGTAAAAGATGCTAATTATTTAGGAAATTTTTTACAGTTCTAAAACCTAAATTAGCGTAAAAATAGAATGCTTCTAAGGATGCAATGAACCATAAAAAAGGACTCTCTGATGAGTTTAAAAGATAAGAAACTGTGAATTTTTATTAAGTTAAAACTGAATACTTGCAAGAGAGGGGAAAGTGTTTTGTTTTTCTTGGAAGCCATGGGAAGTAGCATTTTCGACGTAAAGGCGGGAAAACCCAATGACGTGTCAACGCCATGCCTAACCAGGTGCTGGGCGTATGAATCCCACGGGACAACGCCAGGATCAACTATTTCGACAGGGGAACTACTGCTGCTCATCTATTCGGTGGCTTCTATAGATGAGAATAAAAATACAGCCATCGAAAGATTGCCATGACTCAAACCACTTGTCCAAACTGCATCGCTTGGTGTAGTAGCTATTGAAAAAGAAGCCTTCAGGTTGCCCCCAGCTATAGTTTCCAACCTGATTGACTGTATGCCTTCAGGGTCGTATCGATGCAGCTGTATGTATGCACTACTTGGACGCTAACTAAACGGCTGGAGAAGCTAGACGGCAATTACACAAGAATGCTGCGAACAATATTGGACAAGTCCTGGCGGCAACACCCCACAAGACACCAACTATACGGCCACTTGCCTCCCATCACGAAAACTATCCAAGTTAGATGAACCAGACATGCAGGACACTGCTGGGGAAGCAGGGACGAGCTCATAAGGGGTGTACTCTTATGGACCCCCACATATGGCCGAGCTCGAACATACATTCAGCAGCTATGTGAGGATACGGGATGTAGCCCCGAAGACCTACCATAGGCGATGAACGATAGGGAGAAGTGGCGAGAGAGGGTCAGGAATATCCGTGCTAGCGGCACGACATGATGATGAAGATGAATGATAATCATATCAATAAAAACAGTGATATGGTTTGAAGTAACAAATCATCATCCATATCAAGTCATGCCGCTCGCACGAATTTCCCTGACTCTCCCTCGCTATTCGTCTCTATCGTCCAGTGCATGCGGCAGGTCCTCTAGACTACATCCAGTGTCTGTACAAAGCTGTCGTAGATTATTTCTAGCTGATCATCGAACACCTTCTTGTCCGTTTGAATGGGTCAATTGGAGAACGTTGCTTATGAATCTGTCCTTACTTCTCAAGCAGTGTCCTGCATTTTTTGTTTGTCTGATTTGAATACTTTTAGAGATGAGAGGAAGATGGCAGTAAAGCTGCTTTTCGTGGGGTGTTTTCAGTATTTCTTTTAATACAGCTCGTAGCATTTTTCTGCAATCGCCGTCAATTTTTTCTCTATGCGCTCAGTCAGCGTCTGTGTGATGCATCAGCCGCTGATTAGAAAAAAATTGCGCTTTATTTCATCAAATTGGTATGTCTTCCATATAACCGATAACCTATCGATATCTGCCGATGCCTTCGCTTGTCGCGTATTGATGTTATTTTCCGTAGATGAGACGCTGCTTCCGAGGTAGGTGAATTTGTCTACTTATTTCAATGGTGGAGATGTCAGGGTGGAGATGTCTGCTCTTTGATTTTGATTAAAGCAGCTATAATCTATTTGAATACAAATGGTTTACACACATCTATAAGTTATCTAGAGTTCCTATCAAATACAAATAATTTTCAAACAATTCTATTTGACCGAAAGATGGAATGCGAAAGACGTACCACTACTCAGGGTCAAATAGAGTTTCCAGAAGAACATAACCAAATGGAAAAGTTGTTAATTGATTTTAACAGTATGTGAACTCGTCTAGGCTTATTCTATGCCTACATATTAGGGGATCACGTTCATTTTATGTTGATAATTACATTCTCGTATAGTTAGTTCTAAAAATATATTTGTATTTTTTTGGCACACAGTTCTATCGAATGCAAATCTTTTTTTTTTAAATATATGTTTTTAACTCATAGATGACACACTAGCTGGTAAAACCATCCCAGGTTTTCATGGACCTGAGAATAATGCTAATGAAGTGGTGACACAATACTCTGCAAGTCTCTCTTCTCTTCAGAAACAGTTAAGTGTCATCAACAAGGACACCCCTTTTTAAGTAGGTTTTTTCCTTCCGCAAGGAATAAAGTCAGTGTCTTCTAAGTGGTGTTGGAGTAAATATAGTGGATGCAAACGGAACTTTTTCAAAGAAAGTTAACGCTTAATTTTTGTTCATTTTTGCCTTGACAAATATACCTTGAGTTTTGTTACACATTTGGCACAACACGTCTATACAAATTGTACAAAGAAGGGAATGAAAAGTCTTTTTAAATGTGTTTTAAAAAGAATATTTATTTGCCGGTAGGGTGGAGGGCAGGATGTCCCTTTACTTTTCCCTTTGTCTCGCAACACTACTTCACATCAACTTGCGACTTTCTGTTGCAGACAAGATTTGAGTGTTGATTCTTGGCACGTTCATCTTTTATTGATTTACATTATGTTTATACAACACTTCAACTGACCAATCGAAGTGCAACATACAACTCAAGCCCCAAAGGATATGACCAGTGCTAAGAAAAACAAGAAAAATATAAGAAATTTGCCAACAAACACAAAACTGTGTCTGTGTATGACTTACGGGCAAGTTACTCTGAAAGCATCGCTTCCGGTTAGATCACCGAAGTTTAGCAGCGACGAGCCTGTTCAATACTTAGATGTCTGACCACTTAAGCAACCGCAGCTACTGCAGGCAACAAGCAACTTGTGTGGCAAATCTAAACAAAGCTTAACATCTTGTTGAAGGAGCTTTGTTTATATCCTTTTCAGAGAACTAAGGCCCTATTACCAGAAAGAAATGTCCTAGCTATGACTCTAAACTGCTTCTGCAGTAGAGGTTCCAGTCCTGGAATTTTTGGGATTGTAGCCTACCCCTTCTTAGTCGTTACTTGTAAATTCTCTCAGACTCGGAACATTAATACCTGTTGGGGTCCCATCAATAGCTCAAATAGAACTGTTCTCGCTAAATCATCGAAATTAAGCAACAATGGGCCAGTTCAGTATTTAGATATCTGACCGCTTAAGAAACCGGAGATACTGTAAACAACGTAAAGCAAGTGTTTCATAACAAGGCAAAGCTTAATTAATAATATTCACAAGATAAGTCGTGATGAACCAGCCAACGATTTCAGTGAGTGAACATTTCCTAACAGAAGGTACAACTGGAAATGTAATATATTGCATTAATCGGGGTGTAACTTAGCAGATGTAGTTGACAGATACATCAGGTTGTAGATGAAATCAACTAGCTTACTACCGGAAAAGCAGAAATGCGTGGGCATGATACCCGAGACTTTAAAATATCTTGGTGAAAGCCGTGACTAATGGAGAACAAGCAATGCATGGGTGTAAGCCGTGACCAATGGAGAACAAATATCGCATGGATGAAGATGCATGGCTATGTGTGACGGATGGAGAGATTTAAGGCAATATAAGGTCTAGAATTTTGGCTGAAGCTCAGCAGGGTGTATTCCAACACCTGCTGTCGGTGTTCATTTAAACCTGAAATAATAAAAATTGGTCAGTCATCTCATAAGATGTATAGCAATAAGATACTGAATTTTCAAAAGTCTACGACAATTTTGAATGCCTCAACATAAAAAGTCTGGACACTTATTGAAGGAACCACCTATATATATTCCATATATAAGAAAAAATTATTCATATTTTTTGTAATAATATTTATTTCAACATTTCGTATATTTTAAAAAATGTTAGAACTGCATCTTCAGACAAAGAAATAACGAGACATTTCTAATGAAGATTTAGAAAAAAAACGCAAAATCTAGGTCCCCCTATATCCCTAACCCAAATTTCATTTTTTTTTTTGGGGGGGGGTAATTTTTAATTGAGTAAAGACCAGACTATTTGTTTTTCTTGTCTGGTTGACATTTGACATTCAACTCTCGTATCAAGATGTAACAATTTTTAATTTCTTTTTTCTTTTCCATGTCTTTTTTTTTGTGATGCCAAACAAACTTTTAACTCAAATGTAGGCGATAAGTAAAAAATATTGAATAAAGAAATAAATTGTTTTAAGGAGAGAAAATTATCTACTATTAACAACTTACATTAGAATTAATAACCTCTTAACCAAAAAATTATATTATGAAATATTATATTGTACATTTATTCTATTTCATTAAAAAATATATCATTTTAATACTATTCAGTAGAGTTGATCACATTAAAAGAAAATTGAAAATTATTCCAGTTACTGTTTCGACATTACCTAACTTACATACAAATACAACGTAAATTTACGTATCCTCAAGATTACAATTATATCATTCACATTATCATAATATTCATATTGTTACTAAACCTCAAATCCTTACATTCATAAATAGCAAGTATTAGAGGTAATACTATATTAAGAATTATCATCACAATTAATTTTACTATTCCAATCATAACTACTAATCGTCAAGCCTATTATCAGAAAAAACTAATCATCAACTCATTATTATTATGATAGATATAAATAATATCAATGCCAACAAAACAAAAACGACAACAGATATCAACAACTACTACAATAAATTATTACATAATATAATAATTAACATTTAACAATTAATACTAATAAGATATCATTCTAACTGATATTAATAAATATTACAACGTACTACAAAAATATCATTCATAATATGCACTCTGTCAACAAAATAAATTTATATATCCTTTATTACAATTTTTTTAAGTCATTTAAAATATACAAATTAATTTAGATGAAATCTCAAAACGTATATACTAAAATCCAAAGTACATTTACTTTAATTAAGTCTAAACACACACACACACACACACACACACACACATATATATATATATATATATATATATATATATATATATATATATACATATCTGTATGCAAATTAATTTTCTGTTGCTCTTGTTTTCTTTACACACCATACACACGCACACACACATAGATGGTGCCTTCAATAAGTTTCCAGATATTTTTGTACAGACATATAAAATTGTTGTAGGCTCTTGAAAATTCAGTATGTTATTGTAATACATCTTATGAGATGACTGACCAATTTTTATTATTTCGGGTTTAAATTAACACCTACACCAGGAATTGGAATACACTCTACTACAGCCTGATTGTCACAGCTGGTAAATTTCAAAAATGCAATGAGGACACTTAGAAGAACGATATGCAATAAAAATATGTTTTAAACTTTCAAAAAATGACACAGAAACGTAAGGAATGCTTCAGCCTTCTTTTGAAGCATCTTGCATGAATCGATCATCAGTTTTTGAGTGGCATAAGAGATTCAAGGAAGGCAGGGAGTCTGTGAGGGATGATGAGAGGTGTGGAAGGAGTAAGGAAGTCAATACACCAGAGTTGATTGGCCAGAGGTTTAGGGTTAGGGTTACTATGTTGAGGTTTTAAGGGAGTTCAGGAAGAGATTCCGTCGGAAGAGGCCAGCACTCTTCAAATCGTGTCAGTGGCATTTACACCAGGACAATACACCAGTCCACAACTCCATCCTTGTCACAGAATATTTAACCAAGATGGTCATCAAGACAGTTCCTCAGCCTCCCTATAGTCCATACCTTTCTCCCTGTGACTTTTGGTTATCCCCTAAGCTCAGAGGGTGTCGTTATGAGACAATTGAGGAGATGAAAGAGGCTGTGACGAAGGTCATTGACATGCTCACACAAGAGGACTTCCATGGAGCGTTCCAGAGGTTGTTGGAACGGTACAACAATTGCATTACAGCCGGAGGAGATTACTTCGAAGGGAACTAGAGTTTCATGTGTGTACTATCAATAAAAGTGCCCATACGAAAAAAGTCTGGAAACTTATTTAATGATCCTCGTACATCTATTTCTGAAATTACATGGGGCTGTTAATCTTTTAATAAAATTTCATCTAAATAACAGTGTAAGGCCACTATCCTTCAATCTCCGGAAGCATTTAGAAAAGGATGTTTCTTAAGGAAGGGTTAGAATAAGAATGCCTTTAACAATAAAAACTCTAATTCCAAGTATATTTTTGTGTCCTCACTGATTGCCATGAGAAAATAGTTGCCTAGTACACTAAATTCTCAGAATTACATTTACAACCAACAGTACACTCTTCTCTAACTCTGCATTTGCATAATGGTTTACTCAAACTTTGTCTATCAATACATGTTTTTCAATTAAATTTTTATTATGGTTGCTAACGATTTTGTATAAATTATTAGTGCATGAATAACTGATTTTAATTGTTTTCTTGTTAAAACTTTTCTTCAATAGGTTTTTCCATTGAAACGTTATATATATATATATATATATATATATATATATATATATATATATATATATATATATATAGTATATATATATATATATATATATGTGTGTGTGTTTGTATGTGTCTGTGTGTGTCTGTGTGTGTGTAGTACGGCAACTGGTCTAGCAAAAGGGAAACTCTAAAATCAAACCTGTTGTACGTTCGTGTCGCATCCTTGTGAAGAGGTATAAAAATTATATAAATATATATATATATATATATATATATATATATATATATATAAGCAAAGACGAACTCATCAGCGATGTACTCCTATGGACCCCCCGCATATGGCCAAGCAAAAGCAGAACGACCAGTTCAAACATATATACAGCAGCTACGTGAGGATACGGAATGTAGCCCTGAAGACCTGCCAGAGACGATGAATGATAGGGAGAAGTGGCAAGAGAGGGTCAGGGATATCTGTGCTCGCGGCACGACATGATGATGATGATGATGATGATATATATATATATATAATATATATAATGAGTCATTCAACAATATATGGACAGTTGGAGAATTCCGAACCCAACTTTTTGCGTAAATATTTATTTTTTCAAAATTTGACCTATTCACGAGTATATACGATAATTTTTTTTAATAGGAAAGAAGAAAATAGTGAATTCTTTAACTCGTCAACTTTGGTCATCATCATACAAACGTACGCCTTTAAAAGAACCTTACTATGAAGTTTTCTTCTGGACGTTTTCTCTTCAGGCAGCGCCATATCAGTATCTCTTTGACCGAACTAGAGCCAAAGCACAAAGAACCAATTTACTAGAGTCGATATTTTTTGTTTCTCTATCAGACAGTATTGTAACACAGACGTTTTGCATGAGATAAGTCTACGTTAAAGATTCCACGTTGTGTATTTCTTCCTTGATCAACACACCTTCAAATGGCCGGCGCCTGAGTAGAAGAACCTGTCAAAAATAATTTATCACCGACAGAAATAAAATACCTGTATTTTAGGACTAAAGTCACAACGTCTGACACTTCTAAAGGCTATAACGAGGACTGCAGCAAGTTAAAAAAGGTTACTTGAAATCTGAATTGCGTTGACTCCCCATTGCAAGACAGTCTTACCTAATCTATATCTTGAAGTTAGCTACCAGATATGCAATCATTTTATTGACTTTTACGAGAATCCGAGTGGAAAATAGATCGATGTTTATTTTTTTTTTAAATGTTCCATACATAAATATACTGCAAGCTTTTACTTATTCTATACTCCATAGGTACATCCGTTTTATATATATATATATATATATATATATATATATATATATATATATATATATATATATATATATATATGTATGTGTGTGTGTGTATATGTGTGTGTACTCTATTTTGATATATTCATAAATAATGAGTGCTCAATAATGGGGATTGAATTGTGAAGCAATAAATAAATAATTTACGAATATAGATTTTTTATGTTTTAATTTTACACACACACACACACACACACACACACACACACACACACACACACACACACACACACACATATATATATTATATATATATATATATATATATATATATATATATATATATACTTAAACAGAGGAGAGAAAAGTACGGTTTATAAAAGCGTTTGATACATCGAACAGTTCTGAATTGCTACCCAGAGGGGCCACTATAGAGACAAAGAGATCTACATTTTGTTTTTGTTTTTTTTTCTCATAATTATGATTTTCATCTTACTTCTATAACCGTCTGATCGGACGACATAAGGCATATGAAACTTACAGCTATGAAACTTAGTTTGAAGTTGAGATCACAATTTCTTTCGATTAGAATATATATATATATATATATATATATATAATATTTATATATATATCAATATATTATATATATATATATAATATATATATACATATATATATATATATAATATATGGGGGGTGCGTATCTATCTATCTATCTATCTATCTCTGCATGTGCGTTTCCACGCCTCCTCGTATTTGTCTCTGGCCAAGTCGGCTGAGGCTGCAGAATACACCGACTACTTTTCTACAGAGGGGTAAGACCCCCACCCATTGAGTTTCCTGGATATGACACTTAACAATCTGATGGAGAGTTTCCAGTAATACTGAAGTTTTGGGGAATGCAGAGTATCCATTTATTGCTCTTTCTACCAGGCCCGCTGTGCCCCAGAATGATTGTACCTGATAAGGTCCTATTTATGGGTTAAATAGAACTAAATTGTTTACTTATGTTTAGTTATGAATTGTTTGAAATAGAACTTTTTTGACATTTGACTGTGTCTAAACTGTTTGACCTGAACTCAATAGCTGGAACTAGGAATATTTTGACACTTAAACAGTGTACTTATGCTAAACTGAATTATTTGAAATTAAGCTGTTTATTTGTATAAAAAGGATTTGACATTAAACAACCTACAAAGGTTGATATGCCATAAAACCCAAAACAAACAAACAAACAAATAATTCGTATTATTCCCATTATTATATGTTTAATGAATATTTAAATGCAAGTTTCAACATAAACTGTTGTGTTGATTTTTAAAAACCAAGAATCGTTTAGTAATAAGTGGTTGAACGTGTGTTTTTCAATAAGAAATACTTTGAAAAGTCATAAATGTTCTTGTAAAGCTTCAACTCGTTCAGTCACGTGTCACAGGTAAATTACGTTCAGGAAATGCACGTCCTGGCATGTGGCACAGGAAATTAAAAAGAATAGTCAATCTGTTGAGTATTGTCGAATCAAAAAAACAAAAAAGAAGTTTTTGGTGTTTATGTCTTTCGTTATCAAATGCTGTTTAGAGCTGTGTTCACGCCAAGAAGACGAGAGACCACGAAGCATATTTTATATAGGTCTGGAAAAGCCTAGAGGAAATATGTAAGTCAATTTTGACCATAGTTGCAAGAAGAGATATTATCTTCTTATAATATAAGCACAAGTATTCTGAGAGTACATCTGTATGTCTGTACGGATGACATTTAAGAAAGAAAGAAAGAAAGAAAGAAAGAAAGAAAGAAAGAAAGAAAGTAAGATAGAAAGAAAGAATCAAGTAATTTGTAGCTTGCTTCATCGAAAGAGAAAAGTAAAGGAAAGCATATAAAGTCAGGAGTGGTAACAGCAGGCTGATTTGAGAAAGAAAGAAAGAAAGAAAGAAAGAAAGAAAGAAAGAATCAAGTAATTTGTAGCTTGCTTCATCGAAAGAGAAAACGTAAAGAAAGAATATAAAGTCAGGAGTGGTAACAGCAGGCTGATTTGAGAAAGAAAGAAATGAAAGAAAGAAAGAAAGAAAGAAAGAAAGAATCAAGTAATTTGTAGCTTGCTTCATCGAAAGAGAAAAGTAAAGAAAGAATATAAAGTCAGGAGTGGTAACAGCAGGCTGATTTGAGAAAGAAAGAAAGAAAGAAAGAAAGAAAGAAAGAAAGAAAGAATCATGTGATTTGTAGCTTGCCTCATCAAAAAGAAAAAAAAGCAGACCAAGTTACAAGCTGGCAGTTGTAGCCGCAGGCTGACTTGAAAAAGAAGAAAGGATAGAAAGAAAGAAAGAAAGAACGGTATGTGGATTCTCTGCCGTTTTTGTAGTAAACTTTACAGAAAGAAAAATTAAATGGAAAATGAAAGATATTGATACAAAATTCAACCACAATTATTGACGGGTGTATTCGTGTTGCTCTATAAAACTTTAAACCAACCAGTAAGCGACTTTTCTTGGTAATGGGATGCATTCTAGATAGTATCCGTGTGTAAGCCATCTATTTCCTTATGTATGGGCTTATGAATATAAATCCGTGTTGTATATTATCTGTAATAAGATAAACTGCAAATAGATTATAAATAAGAGGAAATAATCTTTAAGTAATGTAAAGCTGGCAAACTTAGTCGAAGGTGATCCGAAGGCTCCCTTTTCGATAGCTACTACACTGAGGTATAGGGAAGGGCGCTACCCCGTTCTCTGGATCGCTCCATTTTATCCTTGATCCCTACCATATGTTGCTGAGTGTTAGACAAGGAGGCATCAAGTACCATTTTATGAGTCTTTGGTAGACTCGACCTGGGATTGAACCCAGGTCTCCCAGGCCATTGGCGAACACTCAAACAATCATGCTAATGCCCGTATTTACTAGCAAATTCTATATGATAATTACCACAAACAGGGTGAACGTGAACAAAACTAGTCGATATCATTATTTTATACCTTACGGGTTTTTCTCATTAGTTTTTGACTGGTGTTTTTTTTTTTTTTTTGCGGAAGTCAGAATTACCGTATAAACTCCTGAGGTATTCAGGTTATAATGGATTCTCGAAGATATTTTAAGTGCTGAAGTATTGATGGTCTCCATTTTTTTATGTCCCAGTCTATATTTTCGAGGCCTTTGAAAAATGTCCCAAGGGCTTCAACAATAATTACTCTCACTTTCATTTTCCAAGGATCTTTCAACTCTCCCGCAAGAGCCAGATATTTTTGTATATTTTCGATTTTTATTTTTGTTACAAGAACGGCAAAATCCACTAGAGGAAAAGTTATTACCCGCATATCTATTTATCTTGAATCTCCAAGTTTGTGTCTCATATTCTTGGACCTATTACTGTTTGTGCATAAAATAATTTCAGCATGGTCAAATTTGCACATTTCCTAGCGGATTACCTTTCCCACCCAGTCATTGTGTATCAGATTTTTTGTCTTATTTTATTTACTATTCTCATCATTATTACTATTAGCAGGAATTATTGTTTTTACTACATAATCTTTTACCAACATATTTTCAATTTCTTATGAAATTGTTTTTGCTTATTTTACAATGTATCAACATCATTTTTGTGGAATTGTCATCGTCATCAGCTTTTCTTCTCCACAGATGCTTCTCACAGCCTTTGCCATAATTCTATCACTACTTCCCCTCTCTTTTTTTCTTTTCTTTTCTTTTCTTTTTTTTTTTACCTTTTCTTATGTTCCTCATAATACTTCAATATAAATGCTTTGGCCTACGGGGATTACTTCGCAATTTTCACTCCAGCTTAAAATTCTGTTTTGAAGGCATTCCGTATCAAAGAATTGTAGAAAAAAAAAGAACAGTGTGAATTCAAAAGATATTCTCTGATCTCATTTACCGGGGGACATTGCAATGTTTTATCTATCGCCTACACACAAATCACAGCGTTTAATAAGTTTGTGATATAATTCAATCATGTTGGACACTCAAAGCCACTCATTTATATAATAATCAATGAGAGAATATTCAAAACGAGGAATATCTCATAACTTACATTCAAGCACACAAACAAATACACACTCACGCACAAAAACAAATACATATATATATGTGTGTGTGTATATTATATATGCAACTTCGAATTTCTATCCCTATAATTACTTAAGCATCTTTCAAACTCTTTCTATCTCTCTCTCATATATATATATATATATATATTACAATAGTCATCCACAGACAGATCGGTTTCGTTCTATCAGAACTCATCAGTGTGGCTAGACAGTATCTTCCCGTAACTGAATCGAAACCCGGTTGGCTCAAACGCCAAGTCCAAGCTTCTAACGATTCAGCCAACGAGGAAATATTAGCTGCGATCTAAATTTTAAACGGTTATGAATCACAATATTGTTTACATACATCCGTTCAAATGGGTTGCCGAGTCCTCAATTCATCTTTTTGAAGAGGCTTGCATAGACGCTAATGGCAACACGATTACTTCTTCGCTAGAGAACTCAACCCCACGGGGGTAGGGGAGTATATATCTCAATAGTCATATATATATATATATATATATATATATATATATATATATATATATACGTAATTTATAATCATTATCTTTTTTCAATTTTATTAGTAGCATACGTCTTTTATAGAAGTCTCATCTGATTGTTGTTCCTTAACCAAATTATATATATATATATATATATATGTGTGTGTGTGTGTGTGTGGTGTGTGTGTGTGTGTGTGTTGTGTGTGTGTGTGTGTGTGCTTGACAAGATGATAGAAATATGTGGAAATTGGATAAATCAAACAACTAAAACTGAGTGTATATTTCATTCTTTTATTTCATTAAGAACTTTCTCAAACTGAAAGCGTTTCTGAGCTTTTCTATTTATAAGCAAATGAGGAACATAAGATAATTGAGAGAAAAATGGTGGAGTGGCTTTAGAATCAAAATGTATCAGGTTTCAATAAACCTAACAAAAACAACTTCCCTTTTCACATCACCCACAGACCTATCACTCTACCCTCTAACACTCATAACAAAACACTCAACGACAAAATAACAATCATACAAACCACATCATATATATAAATGAATACCAATATATAATTTTGAAAATTTGACATTTTGAAATCGTATTCCTTTCCATAATATATATATTTCACTTATTCAGGCTCGTCAGATCTAATTCAAATTATTTATATATATATATATATATATATATATATATATGTGTGTGTGTGTGGTGTGTGTGTGTGTGTGGTGTTGTGTGTAGTGGGGCAACAGTCTTTTATCTAAGCACGTTTGATTAAATGATAAAGACACATTTTGTCTATATAATCTTATTGAGATCCTTTCAAGTTTTCCAATTTTTGAATTAGTTTCAGGTTGTAATTGGTGGATGAATTTACAAAAATTGTCCCAGGGGCTCTTATATATATATATATATATATAATATATATATATATATATATATATAATGGTTTATATATTTTACTAAGCTTTGCTTGGTCTGGCGCAGAAATCTCTGATTGATTTCTGTAGTAGCTCATTGCATCCATCTAATAAATATACAGACTAATCTCTGCACATATTAGTAATTTAGCGGCTATTGCGCTTTCAACTTGGCCATATATTCCTCAACTATTCTTGTTTATCCTAAATGTTATGAATCAGATGAGTGGGGAGATAGTCGATTGCTTCAGAATAACAGATACCGTTAAGTCGTATCTTCCAGACCAAATAAAAGTTGATAAACAGCGTTACATCTACACACGGACTAACATAAACTGTTCGAATATATAATAACGTATGTTCTCCTTTTGTCTACTTTCACGCCTCGGTTTATACAAAGACACAGATTAAAGACAGAACAAAGTCGAAAATCAATATTTCAATGCCATTAATGAGAACAAAGGTTAGTAAGTGGTCCACTCCTATTTATGGAATAAAAAAAAGAAAGGTGCGCTGATTTTCTGTGTCATTTTAGAATTAAAAAAATCAATTGCCATAAAATCACGAAAATCTGTTTTTACTTTTTTGTTGAAAGCAAGTTATATAATCGATTCTTTGGGTTTGTTCTTTTCGCTTACCACACTAAGAGAATAAACTTATAAGAATTGCGATTATAATCTCATATATATATATATATATATATATATTTGTGTGTATACAAACACACACAAATACACACACACCTATATATATATATATATATATATATATATATATATATGTGTGTGTGTGTGTGTATGTGTGTGTGTGAGAGAGAGGGAGAGAGAGAGAGAGAGAGAGAGAGAGAGAGAGGGAGAGTTTTATGGGTGTTTGTGCTTGAGTGCGTGTATGTCTTAATATGCTTACGAATGCGCATTCCCACACTCACGCACTCATAAATGTATGCGTCTACGTAAACGCATACATAAATTATAATACATCCACATAAAGAAGATATAAAAGCAAATGTACGCATACATTATATGTACATTTACAAAGATATTTACAATTGTATACATTTATTTGAGTGTGTTTTTTAGGGAAGGAGATTCTGAAGTAATAAATATGATAAAGAGTGTAAGAGTTTAAGTTTAAAGCGAAAATATTTACACAGCCAAATAATTAGTTACTTGCCTTTTAATCCATCTTGCTGCCAGCATGAAAATTGACAGTCCTAAAATTCTTGTTTAAGGGAAATTTTAATATATGTTTGCATATATTTGATATTTTAGATTTTATATATATATATATATATATATATATATATATATATATATACATGTGTGTGTGTATGTGTGTGTGTGTGTGTGTGTGTGTGTGTGTGTGATCGAATAATAAAGACACATTTTGTCTATGTAATTTCATTAGGATCCTTTCAAGTTTCCTGACAAGAGTGTTGGTTTTAGGTTGGATTCGTTGATGAATTTACTGAAATTGTCCTGAGCGCTTTCAAATTTTCCATAGGCCATCATCAAAGGTTGTTTGCATGTGTAAAGGTTTTTTAAACAGTTTTTAGATTTTTTTTTATAACATTGTAAAATTCATGTAAATGTATAGTTGGATTAAACGGAGATGCTGGAGACATCGAACAAATTTTGAACAGAACGCTGTTTACGGAAATAGAATATTATCAAGGGAAAGATAATATTTAAAAAAAGGACTTAACGCATTTGAAAACAATCCCTGATGATGGCCAATGAAAGGTCCAAAGGCGCTTGGTATTATATCAGCACCCAGGTTCAGGCAAAACTTGAACTCCGTTTGATGAAAAATTTCCTTACGCTGATTACTGTTATTAAATATATATATGGCCTAGCGGTTAGAGTGTTCGCCAATGCCCGGGAGACCTGGGTTCAATCCCAGGTCGAGTCATACCAAAGACAAAAAAATGGTACTTGATGCCTCCTTGCTTAACACTCAGCATTATAAGGTACGGATCAAGGGTAAAGTTGAGCAATCCAGGGAAAGGAGTAGCGCCCTCCCATACACCGTGGTGTAGTAGCAATTGAAAAGGGAGCCTTCGGTTCACCCTCGACTATGGTCACCAACTTTACTTATATATATATATATATATAATGGCTCACATTTCACACACACACACACACACACACATATATATATAATATATATATATATATATATATGTGTGTGTGTGTGTGTGTGTGTGTGTGTGTGGCCATTTCTAATTTGGAAAAGAGAGTCGTTTAACTGAAGCAATTTACAATACACCGGCGGAGTTCAAATTCGAAATAAACTAACACATCTCAAATTATATCCAATCTTCTTCTTTTTCATTGAATGGACGCCATTTGATAGAGGTGTTTTTTTGTTGCCTAATTCTACATACATAAATATCCTCTTATTTTTTTATTTCTATTTGACACACACACAATTTCTGACTTACTTTTCTTCTTTAACTGTAACTACGGACAAATCTAACTTTACTTTTGCATCAATTACTTTTCCTTGTGTAAGCTCAATCGTTCTTCAAGGACGAACGGTTTTTCGTGAAGAAAACTTGTATGAAATTAGGAAGGAAGGAATTTTATGTAAATCTTCCCCGGTTATACAAGCTAACAAGATGACAACATTGCATTTGGTTGAAAATTTTCCGTAGACTGGAGTGTAAAAAGATCGAAAAAACGTTACCAGACAATCCTGTTTTAACTGCAGTTTATCTCAATGGTGTATC
>CAUZXS010003201.1:52500-230191 GCA_963585895.1 Sepioteuthis lessoniana | reverse complement strand
TGTATGTATATATATGTATGTATATATATGTATGTATATATATATGTATATATATGTATGTATATATATATGTATATATATGTATGTATATATATATATATGTGTATATATATGTATATATATATGTATACATATATATATATGTATATATATATATATGTATGTATATATATATATGTATATATATATATATATGTATGTATATATATATATATGTATGTATATATATATATGTATGTATATATATGTATGTATATATATGTATGTATATATATGTATATATATATTATATGTATGTATATATATGTATATGTATATATGTATATGTATATGTGTATATGTATATGTGTATATATATATATATATGTATATGTATATGTGTATATATATATATATGTGTATATATATATATGTGTATATATATATATATGTATATATATATATATATGTATATATATATATATATATGTATATATATATGTATATATATATGTATATACATATATATATATATATATATATGTATATATATATGTGTGTGTGTATATATATATGTGTGTGTGTGTGTGTGTGTGTGTAGCGGTGTTTCTGGTGTAATGGTTATTTAAAGGATGGATGCATCTGTATTTTACATAGTGCTAATGTTTTGCAAAATTATGAATCCAACTATTCTTCCTGCAGCCATGGGTAAATTGTGGGGCAAACTTTGTTCTTTGGCTTTGGTATAGGAACTGGTGTAAAAGGAAAATTTTGAATTTCAATCCTTTTATTCTTCACTTAAAAATCCACCTTTTTTTTGTGGGGTGTCTGTGTGTGTATATATTTTTCAAGACGAGATAATGCCTTGATTTGAAAAAACAAAAGAAAGGAGAAAAGAAGAAAAGAAAAAAAAAACGGAAGTTACCACTTCGAGTTTTCAACTCAAAATGAAAAGTTAGTCGCTCACGCATCGGCTCCGCGCAGAACTTCCGTTTGCGATAAATTAACAAAAAAAAATACATTAATAAATAACCAATCGGAACGCTTCCCGCGGGGCACAAAAATTGCCGTTTCTGAGTATACGAAAAATATATAAATAGACGGACCAAATAATTTTCAGAGAACTGCTCCTTCACAAGACTCGTGTTAAAGATTCTACACCACCGTCCGGCGCCTGTCATCCGATACTTCAAACGATAGCCGCCGTTAGGAACGCTGCCCTTGTTTCCAAGAAAACCATCCCTTCACCACGAGACAAGTACAGTACATGAACTTTGTAACGATCACCCTGAACTCATTCTTTAACTATTAACATATTTCTCCATTCTGTTCTCTGTGCTTAATTTATTTATAAAAATTTTCTACAACATCTTTACTGTGTTATTGTGAGTATCTATACGTTCTTTGTTTTGCAACCATACGCATTTCTCGCCCACAACATTCATATCACAGATATCAACGACTCAGAATATAACATATATATATATATGTATGTATGTGTGTATATATATATATATATATATATATATATATATATATATATATACAGGGAGCATGTGTGGTGTAATGTTTACAATGCTGAATTGTCGTCTTAAAGTGAGTTTTAAGTCCTGTGAAGCTAATAGGTTCACTTTCAAGCTAATACCTTTGGAAACGTTATGAAACCCCTTATCTCCCCAGATATAGGTTAAATAGTTTCACTTCTGTCCTTTTACAAGGATGGCTTTGGCATTAAATAACCCAAAATGTTTCATGCCATTGAAGAAAGAAACTAAACCTCACCATAATTCATCACTTTTTGTCAACCTCAAAAAATAATTGCCCAGTCAGTTGGGGCTGTAGAATATACTGACTCCTCCTCTACCAAGGGTATGACCCCCCCCCCAACGAGTGTCATGGATATGACACTAAACCATCTGATGGTGAGGTTCCTGCAGTACTGGAGCTTTGGGGAATGTGGAGCTGCCGTTCATTGCCATCGCTCCCAGATCCACTCTGGCCCGGAGTGGTAGCACCTGATAGGGCCCTATCTATGGGTTAAGTAGAACTATCGGTATACTTACGCTAAACTGAATAGCTTGAAATAGAAATGTTTTTGACAAGTAAACCGTACTTACATATAAACTGCATGCTTATGCTTAACTGAGTTATTTGAAATAGAACTGTTTTTCGACATTAAAACTGTATTTTCACTTAACTGAATTGTTACATATAACTGCTTGAATAGTTTAAATGGAAATATTTTTGACAATTAAACTGTGTACTTATGCTAAACTGAATTGTTTGAAATAGAACAGATTATTCATATAAAAATGGATTTGGCGTTAAATAACCTATAAAAGTTGATATTCCATAAAACCCACCAAACCAAACCAAACCTTCAAAAAATAAGACAGCACCTGTCCATACTGAACCTCAGCTAACTGCTTTTTCTACAGGGACAGTGTGGAGCAGATCATGTGGCTCCCTTTTAGCTATCAGAAGGCACCACAAGCACTGCTCCTGAAACAAAGAAATACACCGCTATCTCTTGTTTTTTTGGTAGCCAGCTCATGTGTATGTCTAGGTTTTATTCGTCTTGGCTACCACCAGAATTCTCTATTCTCTCTCTTTCAGTAGCTTTGGCTGTAAGAACACATTAGCAGCAGTTACTAAGTATACCAACAAATCATGGCCACTCAAACAAACCACCGATGGAAGCCCTCATGCAGCACTGCAAATTAATTCACTCAGCTTCTCTTGATTTTCTGCCTTCTTCACAGATAGAGCTCCACACAGTTCCTCAAAGCATAAACATGCAACTCAGCAACTCTGTTGACATCTTACTGACTACAGCAGATACAAGGAAGAGGCCCCTCCTGGCAGTTTTTTCCTGTTACCAGATCCACTCTTCCCACATGAACATGTGCTGTGCGAGAGACTTTACACGGCCATTACCTTTATTCCCACATAATCACATGCAGTGTAAGAGACCTTATCTTGTTATTCACCAAACAAGTGCCAAATATCCACCTTTTAATCTGCAGCAAGCCTGAGAATAGAACTCTAATTTGCATCACTACTGCCCTCTGCAACTATTTCCTGTATGTGGCACCGATGATAACCTATTACCCACTGCTTCTACTTCCAAACTTACTGTCTGCACCATACATTTAATCACTGCTTAACTTTTCTATCATACAAACGTGAAGCATGTAAGCTGAAGTCAACTTCTCTTTTCCTCTCGTACTATATAACCTTAAACACCAACTAAAATAGAACCCTTTGTCAAGCAGACTTTCCAACTTTACACATTTCCTTTCCTCAGATATTGCAAATACACCTTTTTCTTGTTTTTAATCCTTGTTTGTCATTCATTTCTTCACTTTTTGTCACATCTCCTTAATTTCCATGCATGTATATAATAACAATTATGACTTTAAGGAACTATTTTCAATACAAATAATTCACAGCTATATGGTATCAAGTATTCTTATGTAACACTAATAATTTTCAAACAAATCTGTGTGACCCATAGATGGGACCATATAGGTAAACTATTGGACTGTTGCCTCAAAGTGAGCGAGTTTGAATTCCAGCTGCACTATTAGGTTAACTTTTGGACTAATACCCTTGGGAAAGGTATGAGCCCTGTTATCTCTCTGCCCATGGGTTAAATAGTATCACTGCTGTTCTTCTACAAGGATGGGTTTGGCATGAAATAACCCACGTAGGTTGATATATCTTTAAAAACTAAGAAACCAAACCTCATGATGTAAAAAAAAAAAAAAGAAAAAAAAAGAAGCATTTTATTCAAGAAATATTTTTCCTTTTTATCTAAGCATTTGAACCAGTGGTGAATTTTAATAACAAACATTGGATCCCTCTGATAAAGTAAAACATGATTTCTTCTTAGCTGTGGTTGTCTGCTACTCTATGGATGCAAATTAAATGCAGAAATGAGAAAATGCTACATGGTGTTTTGAACAAATTCTCGAGGTAACACCCTACAAGACAGCAGCTATATGGCCATGTACTTGTTCATCTTACTGGAATGGTTGTGAGAATAAGACATGTGGAGCACTGTTGGAGAAACAAAAACTCATGATTGATATTTTCTTATGGAATCGATATTTGTCTCTGCCTCTCACCAGACAGGACTTGACACAAGGTCAATGATCCGAAGGTCAGATTATAGTGGGGATTAGGGGAGAGGAAGGTTGGGCATGAGCTGGGGCTCGTGTGCTGCTGATCTTTGCTTGTCATCGGCCCACTTAGTGCAATGTGGGCCTGATGAGCCTAGCTGGACATGGACCCAAACATGGGTCCAGGCACAGATGACTGATTATAATTTAAACTGGACAGCAAGGTCCAGTGCTATACAAAGGTGTCAGTGATGCAGCTCGCTCATCTGAAGGTGGCCCAGCTGAAGCCAGGGACCTTTCAGCCTTAAGTCTTCCTTTGCTGGACAATGCCTGCTGGAGTCAAAGCCAACAGCAAATTAATGCTGACAGCCTTAATGCCAGGTGGGACATTTTTTATGAAATCTTACACATGGATATTCCAGTGTTGGCTGACTAGCAAGGATTTACATTAGCTTTGTGTGGACACAGGAAGCAGCCTGGAAGACCTACCAGGAGCAATGGATAATAGAGATGGATGGTGAGAAAGAGTCAGAAAGCTTTGTGCTTTCAGCGCAATTTGATGATGATGACAATTATATAATGAACATTTCAGAAAATAGCTGTCAAGCTTTGAATTTATTGATTCACTTATGTATATTTAGTGTTCATCAAAGGCCTGGGAGACCGGGTTCAATCCCTGGTCAAGTCATACCAAAGACTCAAAAAATGGTACTTGATGCCTCTTTGCTTAACACTCAGCATTATAAGGTATAGATCAAGGGTAAAGTGGTGTAATCCAGGGAAAGGAGTTGCCCCCTTCCATACACCTCAGTGTAGTAGCTATTTAAAAGGGAGTCTTTGGGTCGTACTTGACTACATTTGCCAACTTTTACTCAGGTGTTGTACTTGTCTTTAAATCTAATTTAAATCTTTGATTTATATGCCTATATTGTAATGATAAAGCAACTGAAATTGAGGGTAACTGAAGGCACCCTTTTCATTAGCTATTACACCGAGGTGTAGGGAAGGGCACGACTCTATTCCCTGATTGATCCATACCTTATAATGCTGAGTGTTAAGCAAGGTGGCATCAAGTACCATTTTTTGAGTCTTTGGTATGACTCAACTTGGGATTGAACTCTGGTCTCCCAGACCATTGGCGAATACTCTACTCATTAGGCCAATGGCCTGACCAACTGTAAATTTTTTTTTTTAATTATGATACAAGATTTTAAAAAATAAAACATCTTTATATGTTATTTCCTTATCTTTTTTTTTTTCTTTTTTAAATTTAAAATGGAAAGATATGTAAGATATGATATCAAATGTTTTTGATAGTATACATGAGAGAGACTTTCCTATAACTATCTCCATTTTTTTTTTTTTCTTTTTTTTAAAAATTATTGTTGTTTTTGTTGTTACCTGCAAAAGAAAGAGCCATGGATTTTGAATTACTCTGCTTCTACTAAATAATTAGGATAACACCATGAATTTATGGAAGCCTTTGAACCTCTAACTACTGAGCCATAATAACAAATTTTAGAAACAGGGCAAGAAAAAAGACCATTTCCTTTTTCTTAACAGTTATCACTCACCTAACTTTTTGGATTGCTACAACGATAGATTATACATGAAAGTAATAACAGATAAAGATGAAAATAAGCTTTTGAGGTCCTTTAATATTGTTTTAGAAACCATCATCATCATCATCATCATCATATCGTGCTGGCAGCACGGATATCCCTGACCCTCTTTCGCCACTCCTCCCTATCGTTCATCGCCCTAGGCAGGTCTTCAGGACAACAACCTGTATCCTCACATAGCTGCTGAATGTACGTTCGTGCTGGTCGTCCTGCTTTTGCGCGGCCGTGTGTGGGGATCCATAAGAGTACATCTCTTATGAGTTCATCTCTGCTTCTCCAGCAATGTCCTGCATGTCTGGTTCGCCTAACTTGAATAGTTTTCGTGATAGGGGGCAGGTGGCCGTACAGTTGGTGTCTTGTGGGGTGTTGCTGCCAGGACTTGTTCAGGATTGCATGCAGCATTCTTGTGTAATTTCCATCTAGTTTCTTCTCCAGCCGTTTTGTTAGCGTCCATGTAGTGCATCCATATAGCAGTATCGATGTGACCGCTGCCTGGAAGAAACTGCGTTTCATTTTATCGGTTAGGTCTGATTTCCATATAGTCGATAGCCTATTGATAGCTGTCCATGCTTTCGTTAACCTCGTTTCGATGTCCTTTTCGGTTGATTCGACGCTGCTTCCTAGGTACGTGAATTTGTCTACTAGTTTAAGAGGGGTTCCTTCTAGAGTGGAGATGTCCCCCGTTTGGTTATAGCACATATATTCCGTTTTATGTGCATTAACATGGAGGCCTATGCTTGCTGCTGCTCGTTCCAAACTATGCAGAAGTGTTTCGGCTTGGTCAGGTGTATTTGCCAGTATCGCTATGTCATCGGCGTAGTCGGCGTCGGTAATTGTTGTTGCGGGGTATCTTCTGCTTCTTTTCTTCGTCAGTTCGAAGCCATTCTCTTTGATTTTGTCAATCGATGTTCTAAGTACGTAGTCTAGACAAATGATAAAGAGATACGGAGCCAGCGTGTCTCCTTGTAGTACTCCTGCTACTATGTCGAAGTATTCTGTGTCTCCATCTGGTGATCGTACTTTTACTTTAGTGTTTCTATAGAGAATCGTTATTGCCGCTACGGTTTCTTTAGGTATGCCGTACGCTAGTAGGATTTGTTCCATCTTTCCTCTGTGAATGGAGTCGAAAGCCTTGGTAAAGTCGACAAATATTAATGTCGCTTGTAGGTTCTTTGCCCGTACACCTTCAAGGATTCTGCGGATGGTTAATATTTGTGAGGTCGTAGATCTATTTCTTCGGAAGCCATTTTGGTTTTTTCTAAGTATGTTGTCGATTTTGGGTTCTATTCTGTTTCGTAGTAGGGCATTGTTGATTTTGGCAGCTATGGATGTAAGTGTTATGCCTCGGTAGTTTTTGGCTAATCCGAGGTCCCCCTTTTTAGGGAAGGGGAGTATGCATCTCTTCGTCCATCTATCTATCGGATTTTGATTGTATACTGCGTTGCAGTGTCGGAGCAGTATGTCGTCGAATTGTCTGGTCTTCCATACTTCCGGGGGAATTTCGTCCAGTCCTGCAGCTTTCCTATTTTTAATTTTTCTGAGAACCGAGTCGAGTTCTTCTTGTGTGAACGGTCCAAGTTTAATGTCTAATTGTTTGCTAATTATTCTGGTGATTGGTTCAGGCGTTATTTTTGGTGGGTTTCCAAGTAAGTTTTCGAAGTGCTGTTTCCACAGTTTTATTCTTTCTTGTTGGTTTGCTGCTTTAAGTTTTGCTTTGGCTGTGTTCTTTCTTCTGCTCACTTCGTTTATTGTTTGCCAGGCAATTCTAGATTGTCTATCTTCCACCGAGTCTCTAATCTTATCTATCTGATTTTGAATGTATTCTGTCTGTTCCTTTATATATATGCCTGCTAATTGATATTGTGCCGTTTTTAGTTTTAAGGCATTTGTGTTTGTTGGGTTTTTTCGATAGTTTTTGGAGGCTGTTTTCACTAGTGCACGTTTTAGAAACCAGATAACCCTTATCGTCCATCAAGCCACTTAATTACGAGTGAAGTAGATAATGAAAAGTTCTTGGGTGAACTAAGAAGGAAAAGACTCACTAACTTAAAAAAAAAATTTTTGAACTTTAATTTCTAATTTTTAAAATTTTTATTTTTATTTAAAAAATTTTGATTAGTTTTTTTTCTTTTTTCGTTTTTGTTTTTTTAAGGTTAAAGAAACTTGATTTGTGGAATTAGCATGTACAAGAGTCATTCAATAAATAATGATATATTTTTGGCTGAGAAGAGACCTATTATAGATACGAGGGTCATACACTCATGACTTGGCATATTTGACTCAATGATGAACAGAAGTCTGTCATCAAGTTTTTGATGGTCAAGGAGTCCAAACCAGGTGAAATTTACTGAAGAATGTGGGATGTTTTCAGTGAAGCATGGTTTTTGTTAAAAAATGTTTATAAATGGGCTTATTATTGGGTTTGCTACTATGAACCAGAGTCATAAAGATAGTCCATGGTGTGGAAACACAGTGACTTTCCACTAAAGAAAAAGTTCCGGACGCAGCAGCAAGAAGGTTCTGGGACATGAAAGGACCCATCGCTAACGATTTCTTTGAACAAGGTGCAACTATAATCAGTTCTTCCTATTGCCAACTCTTTAGATAATATTCACCTTATTTATTGAATGACTTCGTACATTTTATGTTTAAGTCATTTTCTTCTTTTTCGGGAGAGTATTTTTCAGCTCCTCTTCGTATAGAATGTTTGTATTTAAAAAATAAATATACTTTAGCACTGTAAGAAAATATTGATTTGATTTTTACGATTTATACTGGTTTCTTGTGAAAAAAGATGAAATTGTTAGTAGACACTCCATTTTACTCTAGTACATTTTCCACAAATTTACTTCGTATAATCAATTAATATATAAGGTTAAGATTAATTCAAATTTGATTAATTATTTTTTGCAAGTTTTTCTTTGCTTGTTATTACAAAAAAAAAAACATCGGTAGAGCAGTTTGAGAGATAAAACCTCGAATTTAGTAGTCTTCAGTCCTGTACTTTAACTTTGATTGTTATACTACAGCAGTTACACATGCAG
This sequence comes from Sepioteuthis lessoniana, assembly GCA_963585895.1. Lineage (NCBI taxonomy): Eukaryota > Metazoa > Mollusca > Cephalopoda > Myopsida > Loliginidae > Sepioteuthis > Sepioteuthis lessoniana. Next base: position 221,422 of record CAUZXS010003201.1, on the reverse strand, counting down.
TTGTCATACTGCTGTTCACCGTTGCTGCTTAAAGACAGTAGCAGTAGCAGTGGGTGTGTTTCTCCTCAACCAACCAAATGCTGATTTTGGACGAATAAAGGCTAATACCGTGTGCTAGTCGGTTTAGTACCTCCACAGCCGCCACACCTGATAGACGGCCGTACCGAAAACACAAGAAATCGCGGTGTAGTGGTTGGTACCTTTGTCTGCCGGGACTAGCCGGTGGTGGTGAGGAGGTGGAGGAGGCGAGGGAGGATTTGGGTTGTGATGGGCTAAAAAAAAAAAATTTACTAAAAAAAACAAAAACAAACAAGCTCTCCCCCCCAATATACGCTGCTTGCTTACTAGTATTTTTAAGGCAAGAAATCCCCATTTTCCCCAAGTCTAATTGATTGCAACGTATCCTCGCTTTGTCCAGTATAGTACTGTTTATATTTGTTAAAAGCAAGTAGTATCAATATACTTAACTAATTTTGACTATTCTCTTGCATATAATTGTAGCGTTCTACTAAAACTTAAAAATATATATACATATATATAATTTAAGTGTAAATTGCTTCTGCTGTCTTTCCTCTTACTGCAATATAACTGCAATCGCCACAACTGCTTTTGCTCCTGCTGCTCTGGCCACTGCTTATGTAACCCTCATCCATCCATCCATCCATCCAACCAAGAAGACCTTTAGTGACCACTCAAAAAAAAAAAACAAAAAAAAAAACTGGTATTTACAAAAACAAGTTGGAACTGTGGGGTACTGCTAATAACTTGTACGACCAAAATCAGGGAGTGACTTGAAAAAAAAAAGCTTATAGTCTTATCTTTGGACTCTACTCTAGCGCAAGGGAATTCTGATTGACTTCGAAGAGAAGAAATTTCGGGTAACAAATATACGACTCAGTTTAACAGTATGGCCTGGCATACTTGGCCCGACGATGACACCCATCACGCCCAAAACATTCACCAATATTACTGTGATAATACACAATACCAAAAACAGCAGTACTATCACCACCAAGAACAACACTATCACCGGCACCATTTCTCGCATCCCAGCCGGCCACCCTTAAAAGGGACCCTGGTTCTGTTCCCACCTTCCTGGGACACGTTATCGGAATTTTGGAAAGAACTTGCTGCACTTGGTCCAAAAATACCTTGCAGGAAACGTCTAGTTCTTTATTTTGTATTCAGAGGAACCAGTTTAAGAGTCTGTTTGGGAGATGGTAAGTTTTCTTTTTTTGTTTTTGAACCCTCTTATTATGTTATCAATTTTCTCTCTCTTTCTCTTTCCATCCAATGGACTGTTGGTTTGTCTAAGTGCCAAACAGCAAAGGTTCTTTAAAAATGTTAAGTTTTGAATTGTGTAAATCATTACCCCCCCCTCTCTCTCTCAATTAAACAGAACATGTTAACTCAAATGGGTTGACCAGACGGAACTTAAGCAACACTAACCAACTTTAATTTTGAATTAGTAAATGTTATTTTGTCTTTTTTACCCTTAAATAACTACCTCGTGACCTACCACTGGAACTTAATTCACCACAAAATAAATACGTTCTTTTAAAAGGAGAAACTTGGCAGGATACGACATTTATTCTTTCTTACTGTGTAAATTCAATTGTCTTTCAGATTTACGCTTAGTTATATATATTTTTATAAGTCTTGTATGGAGTAATCTAGATCTATCAATACACTTTCATCTTTTTTATATTAATAATTCAAGGAAACCTTTGTTGTTTTTTCTTTTACTATTGCCACGATTACTAGAAGTTTACATTTTTATCTGTCTTGGTACCTTTTAATTAATACAAGTTAATTTCAATTATATTCATTTTTATCAATAATTTGTACCAAGTTACCACACACACACACATATGCTTACTTTAAACAACCAAAGCATTGATTGACCTTTTCCTAAATTTTAGTTGTGTAATTAATTTTTATTTCTTTATTCATTTTCTTATTGTTTTAAGGCGACCTTCAGAGAATTATTTCTGTTTTTTTTTTTACTTTGAATTTTGACCCTATCCTAAAAACAGTAAAGAACAAATAATTTAAATTCAAAACTATCAATCGGTGTTCTATCTTAAGTGAGCAATTTTGGTATTTATATTAAATAAATAAAATAAACAAAATACCCTGTTAGTGTCTGACTTCATGATTTTTTCATCGTTTGTCCATCATCTAATCTTATTTTATTTATAAATAACAATAATGCTTTGATTTTTTATGGTGTCTGTTGGTTGCCCCACCTACGCAACGTTAGGTCTTTCACTCAGATAATATATTTGTCATTAAGGATTTTACCCTCGTGTTGTAATATTTACACTGCATATAGTGGACGATGTGTGTTACCTACTCGGTTACAGGAGGAAATTGACATGTGTCATTCCCTTTACTTTAACAGTTCTTATCGATTTGTCACTTGCATTCATTATTGTTGTATAGGTATATATATATATATATATATATATATATATATATATATATATAATCTTTGAAGTGTTTCTTGACTGTTCTTTTTGACATTGTAGCATCAAGTAAATAGGGAATCTTTATCAAGGACAAAATAAATAAATAAAAATAACCGCTTCGACAATCTAACACTATTTTAATTTCTGTAATATATATATATTATTATTTGATTTTACCGTTTTTTTTTGTTTTTTTTTTTCATGGTATTTTGTTCATTCGATCATATAAATATACTTATCACATTATACCATCAGAGAATATTCTCATTATTTATGAGGATAAAAATGAAGTATGTTTTGTCACGTGATTGTGTTGTCGTTATTGGTTCTGTTCAAATGGTGGCTTTTTTCTTATTTTGCCATATCTTTAGTCAAACAAGCCATTTTTAAAATTGCTTTCAATTGTTTATATAACCTAGGTAAAAAACAACAACAAAAAACAAAAGAAAAAACAAAAACAAATGCTATCTCAGTCGCACACATATTTATTATAAATCTTATATATAACCAAATAAAGCAATCTTTTATTTTAAAAATCTTATTCAAATTTACTTTTCTGCAACTCTAATACAATAAATGACGATAGAAACCAAAATACAATTTCGATTTTCATTTTAGTTTTTAAAAAAATGATGCTTTACAATTTGTGATAATGAGCACTTGCGAATTCATGAATAACTATGCTTGTTCTAGTTATGTGTAATTCAAAAATGTTTTCTACTCTGGTGTAAGACTAGTGTAGTAAATTATATAATTTTCTTTCTAGTAACTCAGAGAGACTTTGCCAATTTTATCCACTGCGCTTATTTGTCGTGTTTTTTTTTCTTTTAGATTTTGTAAAGGTATTTTGTAAAAATACGTAGTAATGAATATGTTGTTAAAACGTCATTAATTTTAGAATAGAAAATGCCAGAAAAACCGTTCAAGAAAAGTACATTTTTTAATAAAGAATTTAAAAAAAAAAACTTTGACTGGCTTTGCTCGTTTTATATAGCAATGGAAACATGAGTAGGAAGCATCACTTGGTGCAAAAATCGATCTCATTATTTCTACTAAAAACATTTTTTCTTTTTGGCACGTGTCTCACTCATTTGAGGAAGTTGAAACTAAAAATGCCAATTTTGTCTTTTATAAATATCAATTTAAAAAAAAACAAAACAATTGGAATTGGGCATTTAAAAATTGTCTTGACTAATTTACATTGGTCTTTTTTTTTTTTCTTTAGCTACCTAAAAATCAAAACGACTTGTTACAGAGACATTTAAAGACAATTATTTATTTGACCTGTCTAGCTCACACAACATACTGACCGACATTAATAAATTAAATGATTATTTCACATTTAAATTTAAAAGTAATTGTTGTAATATTTATTTATTTTTTTTTTTTTTTTAATAAATGACATTTTTTTATGTTTATTTGAAAATTTATTAATAAGTTGGTTGTTGAAACTGTTTTCAAAATTTGTAATTCATTGAATTAAATTTATTTGACAGTAAGTAGTGAAATAGGAAAAAATGTAAATTATTTTTTAAAATTCCTTGTTCATGGGGGAAAAATAATGACTTTTAGAAAGGATATTTTGAAAATTTTTAAAAATAACCTTCACCGGACGATTTAATTTTTTGATTTGACTTTTTTTCTAAAGAATTTTTTTTCCTTTTAATTTATAAGTTCGTCATTTCAAAATTGTTGTTTCTTTAACCTGTTTAAAGAAATAAATAAAAAAAATGTAATGAATTATTGAAATATCACATTTCATTCATTTTATTTTGTTTTGTTAGGTTTTTAGCTAAATTAATGTTTTAATATTGATTTTTGTTATTGTGTAACGTTTTTAGGTTCATTCAGAAGAAATTCAGATGTTTTTTTGTTTTTTGATCGTCTGCTAATTTTCATCTTAGTTGAGAAATACGGCTTTGTAACTGTACAAATGAAATGTCAGTGAGTTTTCGTTCTTTTATTTGGTAAACGATATGTGGTAGTGATTAATATAATTAACTAATTCAAGTAAAATAAGGTATTAATAATTAAGTTTATATAACAGACATTTTGCGGCTGTTACATTTACATTTAACGAGAGAGAGAGAGAGAGAGAGAGAGAGAGACTAATATTGACATTGACACTGGAAAAGGTCAATTTTCTTAATGTGCTTTGTTGCAGAAAGGCAACTTATTTTTCTAAATTAGAGAAATAAAACAGTTGTTTGGTTCTCGACAAGTTATCTGTTATGTAATAGTTTTTCAATAGCTAAAAAATATCTTAAAACTGCTTTGTTGTCAGTTTTTTTTTAACAATAATTTTATTTGTGTAATGGGTATGCAGTCAATAACACAATAAAAATAACTGATCAAAATTTACATTTGGCGATCGACCAAATTTTAATAATGTTATCTACACAAATTCAGTTGACATAGTAAATAATGATTAATAATATACTTAGTTTTTAGTAGCTTTTTTAAATTTTATTATTTGCACTCTGTGAGTTTTCACAGCAATTTTCTCTGAAGTCCGATTGACAGCAAAGTCTCTTCGGGTCTCCAGCATTTTTCTATGTAATGTAGCTTTTATCATTATTATTAGGATTTTTCCAGGTCTTTAGGAACCTTTCCAAGAGCCCTATTATTATTATTTACACTATTTGAGTTTTCACACCAGTAGTAACTGGTAGACTATCCTGAAGTTCTAGTGACAGCATTATTTTACTCTTTGCGAGAATTTCACACCAGTTTTAATTTAATTTTATTTCATTTATTTATTATGTATTTATTTTTTACTGATGTTTAACTGATAGAATGTCGCTTCAGTTCTTCAAGACTCTTGTAATTATTCGAGCTGATTTTAAGTCCTGTAGTTTGGATGGTCTCAATTCTTCCGAGGATCTTCCGTTTTCCCAGTCTCTTTTCTATGCGTTTTGAGATAGTTACAAGGGCACTAACTACGATTGGTCTTATTATTTATTTGCTGTTGCTGGCAACAAGCAAGGGCTTCATCTTTTGACGTTAAAGTTTACCAAAGCTGATTAGCCACACTTACACTTTATTAAAACTGCTGATGAGTAATGATTAATGAATGAGAGTTTATAAGTTGGTATTGTAACTACTTAACTGTTATCTTATTAACATTATATTATCAATACGTTTCATTAACAATTGCATCAGTTTTTTTGATGATTACATAATTCAATAAAAAAATTCATGTATAAAATGTCATTAAATAAAATTACATTAAGACAATGATACCAACAAATATCATTAAGTAAAGTTGGTGATCTTAGTCGAGGGTGACCCGAAGGCTCCCTTTTCAACAGCTACCACACCGAGGTGTAGGGGAGGGTGCTACTCCATTCCTTGGACTGCTCCACTGTACTCTTGATCATTACCTTATAATACTGAGTGTTAAGCAAGGCTGCATCAAGTACCTTCCCCCTCCGAGTCTTTGGTATGACTTTACCTGGGATTGAACCCTTGTCTCCCTGACCATTGACAAACACTCTACTCATTAGACCAATGATCACAATTTTTTGTAGATTGTTTTGATAGGTTGAAAATCAATCTAGGGTTATTTTAAGCCTAGAGGTTAGGAAATCATATTCATTGTATGTTCATATTTACGTTTTTTGTGTTATTTCTTAAAAGATTTTTTTCTGTTTTTTGGTTTGTTTTTGCACATGGTCCTATTGAATACCAATAACTGATTGAGAATATTTGACACATGATTGGGACCCTAACAGTTTGTTAGTTGGTTGGTTGTTTTTGTTTCATGGTGTATCAACCCTTTTCGGGTCATTTAATACCAAATTAAATTTCAAACCATTCAGTTTTGTATAAGTATTGTTCTAAGCCCCACTGACAGGGCTTGTAGATTTTGGGGCACTTTTTTAGCTCTGGTTTGATGTCTCTTTTTTTTTTTTTTTAAACCATGGACTCTGAGTATTTTGTACATAAGTTTGTACTCGCAGAAAAACACTTTTCTATATGAGCTTGTGTGGTTGATTTGTATGACCAAAAAGAAACGCCTTTTTTTAGTTTCCCCTCCTCACAAAAAAGAACTCCTGTCATGTTTGCTTAGCCTTGCATTCACATAGTATAGTCCAAACCAACCAAGTGGGAAGTCCTTATGGCATGGTGACCAACGTGTTGGACTGTGACATTGTAGTAAGCAAGTTCAAACTTCAACTGTATTATTCCATCCACTTGACTAATACCCTTAGGAAAGGTATGAAGCCCCTTTATCTCCCCACCTGTTCTTTTAGAAGAATGGCTTTTGCCTTAAATAGCCCACAAAGGTTTATATAGATAGAAAAACCAAATCAACTAAAAACAACTCCAAATTTTTAGGTGATAAGCTTTCTTAGTTTTTGAAATGTCTTCTTGCAGGAAAGATTTAGGATGGTAAAATTTTGCATTGCTGATTTCCACGAGGGCAATTGGCTGAATCACAACCTGTTTTAGACTCATTAGACAAAGTTGCAGAAATTGCCAATAAGTGGCTATTGATTGACCTCCTGGCTTTTGATTGTTCTTTTTGAGATCTAAAGCAAAGCAAAATGAAAAAAATCTTCCCAATACCCAGTTTGTTTACATAAGTAAATAAAATTGGTGACCATAGTCAAAGGTGACCTTGAAGGCTCCCCTTTCATTAGCTATTATACCGAGTTGTAGAAAAGGGCACTACTCTTTTCGCTGGATTGTTCCACTTTACCCTTGATACAGATCTTATATTGCTGAGTGTTAAACAAGGAGGCATTAAGTACCTCTTTTTTTTTTTTATTTTTTATTTAGAACATTGTCCATGGCAGCAATAACTTGAAATTTTGGGTCTGCCTTGTTGGCAGGACTTAGAATGTGCTGATTATGTCCCCTGCTGATAGACCCCCACCAAAAAAAGGGATGTCCTGGATATGACATTTAACTGCATCTGATGGTAAGGCTCCTGATCTGGAGCTCTGGGGAGTGTAGAGTACCCCTTCATTCACATTACTCCCAGGTTCACTTGGGCCCAGAGAAGTATTACTTATGAGAGTTCCATTTATGGGTCAAATAGATTTGCTTAAAGATTATCAGTATTGGATAAGAATACTTGAAACCATGTAAGTGGGTATGAATTATTAATATTAGATAGGAATACTTGAAATCATACTACTGTGTGCAAATTATTTGTAGTAAATAGGAATACTTGTGCAAAAAAAACTCTTAAGAAACAACTATAAATAGGAACATACAATGAATGTGATTCCCTAACCTCTAGGCATAAAATAACCCTAGATGAGTTGGCATGCTGTTAAGTTGAAATACTGGGTTATTTTCAAGATAAGCTAGTGTAGTTTGAACCTTAGGTTTTTTGAAAAAGGTTCTCATTGGAGGTTATGAAGAAAAAAACAGGTTTCTCAGTCAGATATTGATGATAATCACTTGCCACAGTGGTCTTCATCTTCCTAAATCTGTTAAAGGAAGAGTAAAATTTCTGCCAGAGCAAACAATTTGGTTGGCAGTGATGTTGGACCATTTGCCATTATTGCTTTCTGAACAAACTTGATTCTTTTGATCTCAACTAAGATGACTGGATTAATTTTGCTGTCTGTCTTTCCAGCAACTCTGTTAGCCATCGCTTTAGAATACACCAACTACAACTCTGGTCCAATGAGTATCCTGGATATGACACAAATCATCTGATGGTGAGGCTCCAATCCTAGAGTTTTGGGGAAATGGAGTACCTCTTCATTGCTATCACCTCAAGTTTCAAAGGAGTCCCTGGAGTGTAATGGCTACATTGCAGGACTGCAGCTTCAAAGTAAATGTGTTCAAACTCCAGTCATGCTGTTATGTTCATTTTCAGACTAATACGTTTAGGAATGCTATACCCCCCTCCCCAGTTGTAGGTTAAATAGTATCACTGCTATTCTTCTACGAGGGTGGCTTTGGCATATTTAATGCCAAAGCCACCCTCATAGAATGTTAATGTGGTATTAAGCAAAGAAACCAAATCAAATCCAAGGTCCACTCTCACTCAGAGTGGTAGTATCTGTTAGGGTCCCATCTATGGATCAAATGGAAGTATTTAATGATTTAACTGTGTGGAAACAGATGATTAATATTAAATAGAATTATTAGTATTAAATAGCAGTACTTAAGATCATTTATGTGTGTGTGCAAATAATAAATAGCAACACTTAAAACTAATATATATATATATATATATATATATATATACACACACGCGCGCGCACACACACACACACACACACACACACACTAGAATGATTTCTTTGTTCAATGCCATATAAACCTTCATGGGTAATTCAAAAACAAATCCATCTTTTCTCCTTCTTCTCTTGTGTGGAAACATGTAAGTCTGATCATCAGTTATTGTTGTAACTAATCTGAGTGGGAGTTTCCTCAGAAGATGTAAAGATTTGGTATGACGAGAATTTTTATATGACAAATCCAGTTTATTTTATATATATATATATATGTAACTGGATTTGGGATTAAATAACTCACAAGTGTTGATATGCCATAAAACACTACCAAACCAAACTTCTTCCCAGTGGTTATGTCCCAAAATTCCATATCTCAAATTTAAAAGCTAATACCAAAGCAAACTAACTACCCCAGCCAAATTCAAACCTTCCTAAAAATCCAAAATAAATCATACCCAACCAACCACTGTAAAAAAAATGACTGAAACAAGACCACACAAACAAACAAAAACAATGCACCCCCCCAAACGATCGACTAAAACTCTAAATAGATTCTACCATGTAGAAACAAAAACAATGCACCCCCACCAAGGATCAACTAAAACTCTAAATAGATCCTTCCATGTAGAAAGTATGGATATTGAAACTGACAATATAACTGAAAAAATTCATTCTAGCAGAGGGGACTCTCCATAGTAGTGTAGTGGCTAATATGCTTGACTGTGACTTTTGTAGTGAGAAAGTTCAAACTCAACTCATGCTATTATGTTCACTTTCATACTAATCTTCAGAAAGTTATGAACCCTTCTTATCCCTCTAAACTCTAAGTTAAATGATACCACTACTGTCCTTCTACCATGATAGCTTTGCTATTAAATTACCTATGAAGGTTTATATGCCATTGAACAAATCGCTCTAGATATAAATATATATATGAAACAAACCCGTCTATAATGCATATGTCTGGGAAGTAAAATTTCTCTCTTAACTTTTAATTTGTACTCTAACTATTCATGTAAAAACCAAAATATTAACATATATATAAAACATTAAATAACTTCAAGGGTTGATATGCCTTTAAACACCAACCGACTAACCAGTGGTTATATTGTAAGAGATCCAAACACCAAGTAATGTTCCAGTGAAGAGTTGTACTACATCTATTTGGTAGATAAGAACAAGATCAATAGTAAGTGTTGTTTTGAGAACTTGAGTGACGAGGATTGTGCATGCATCATTTCTACTTGTAGAGCTTGCAATGTTGATTATTGGTTTCTTTTCTCCTCTTCTCTTATGTGGAAACATGTAAGTCTGATCATCAGTTATTGTTGTAACTGTAATCTGAGTAGGAGTTTCCTCACAAGTTGTATACATGTAAAGATTTGGGATGATGGGAATGTTCATTTTGACTAGTGATTAAATTCTATAAAATGTTTCTTTTTACAGAAGTCTTTTTTTTTTTTTTTTTTTTTTTTTTTTAATTTTTTTTTTTTACATGAGCTCATCACTTCTGAAAAATTACTAGGGTGAGGTACCTATGGTGCCATGGCTAACATAATGAATTGTGACATCATAGTGAGTGAGTTTGAACTCCAGGCACACTTGTACGTACATTTTAGGACTAATACCCATTGGATTGCCCAGTCAACTGGGGCTGTAGAATACATGACTGCTGCTTCTCTGCAGAGGGCTAAGACCCCCAATGAGTGTCCTGGATAAGACATTAAACAATCTGATGGTGAGGTTCCAGTGATGCTGACGCTTTGGGGAATGCAGAGTACCCCTTCATTGCTATCACTCCCAGGTCCACTTTGGCCCAGAGTGGTAGCACCTGGTAGGATCCTCTCTATGGGTCAAATAGAACTAAACTGTGTACTTTTGCTAAAGTGAATTGATTGAAATAGGACTGTTTATATGTATAATAATGGATTTGGCATTAATAACCTACAATGGTTGATGTGCCATAAAACCAAACTAATACCCTTGGAAAAGGTATGAACCCTCTTAACTATAAGTGTTCTAATATAAGGATAAGTTTGAACCATGAAGTTTAATATGCTATTAAACAAAGAAACCAAAATGAAAAAATATTTAAAAACTTTATCCATATATAATTTCTCAGTCCTTGACATTGTGAAGTAGAGCAGACAAGGTTTCCAGCCTTGGTAAGGCAACCTGTCTAGGTGATGTGCAACAGAATTTGAACCCTTTGCCAAAGCATCTTAGGCCATCATGGCAGACGAAAGCTCATTATTCCTTATGTTTAACAGGCCTTAAGAAAGATCTTAGTCTTCCAGTGGACTTTAAAAAAAAAAAACAACAAAAAACTGATGAGATTAGAAGACAATATAAAAAAGCTATCAGTTTCTACAGTTGTTTACTAATAAAGCAAGCTAGGCATTTTGGGTATTAACATAAGCCATGGACTCCTTCACATGGAGATACCAATGTTGGCCAACCAGCAAAACTTATATTCATCAGCTCTGTGTAGACACTGGATGACACCGAGAGGACTTAGTGAGAACAATGGTCTGTAGGGACAGATAGCAAAAGTAAAAGGAAAGTGTGCTGTTAATAAGCCCTGATGGTGATGAATTTTTATTGGCATTTTACTCGTAATTGCGCCCAGATACTCTACTCTTTGATAAATATTCTAACCAACATTTAAAAAAATAAAAAAACTTTGACATAGTTTTATCCAACACAGTCCTAACAGATTTTAAAGACAGTCTGCTCTACTATTTTTCCATAGCTGGGGGAAGAACAGATAGATTCATACCTTTCCCTAGGGTATTAATACAAAGTGAAATGCAAACAGCCTCATTCAGGATTTGAACTTGGGTTACCAGTTTCATTTTCTACTATAACCATTACAGTAAGGATACTTCCCTGGGTTTCCATTGTAATAGTAGCCAATGATGATATTGATACTTTTAGTTAGGGAGGTGGGAAGGATTCTAATAGCTGTGTCTGTTATATCAAGAATTTGGTTGTTAAAAAAAAATGCTAAAAGTTTATCATTCAGTTGCAAAGTGGATTCAAATTTGCATTGTTCTCTAAGTTAGAGCATTTTAAGTATTGCTCTAATACAACTCTTGCTATGATGTGCTGTTTTTGCTGGGTTATTTTTACTCATATACACACATGCAAATAAGAATTTTAGTAATGTGTAGATAGATATTGTCAAATTGTAGCAAGTTGAACCAACATCGATATTTATTTCTATTGATAATATTTGTATTTACTGATATCATATAGAACTCTGATAGTTATAATGATCTTTGCAGATATTTTTGTAACATGGACTAATTAGGAAGTAGTGAGGTTTTAAGTGCTGAGTAGAATGTTCAAGAGAAGGCTGAAAACAAACTTATTGCAAATCTTGAAAATGTTCTTAAGTGGATGGTTTTGAACTTGTTTCTTGTAGAAGTCTTTAACCCCCCCCCAAAAAAAAACAAGAGCAGTTATGAAGTTTCAATGTCATTTTCAAATAGCAAAGAATTGTTCATGTAGGTTTGACATTTTTAACTTTTTTCCTTCCATTGATGTTTAATGTTACCTTATTGTACCAAAAATAAAGTCTGTACAATGATAACTCTTGATGTATATGTAATCAATATGTGTGTAGGAATAGAAATAAAGAAGTGTTTTTTCACTCGATTGAGACTTTCAAGACTGCAAGTTTTCTCCTTTTTCACATTTATTTGTTAATAATTGACTAGCTGTTTAGTTACATAACGTGTAATATCATTGGTAAGACTTTACAGAATTGTCTGATTACATAACTTGATATCATTGGTAAGTCTTTACAGAATTGCCTGATTACATAACGTGATATCATTGGTAAGTCTTTACAGAATTGCCTGATTACATAATGTGATATCATTGGTAAGTCTTTACAGAATTGCCTGATTACATAATGTGATATCATTGGTAAGTCTTTACAGAATTGCCTGATTACATAATGTGATATCATTGGTAAGTCTTTACAGAATTGCCTGATTACATAATGTGATATCATTGGTAAGTCTTTACAGAATTGCCTGATTACATAACGTGATATCATTGGTAAGTCTTTACAGAATTGCCTGATTACATAACGTGATAACATTGGTAAGTCTTTACAGAATTGCCTGATTACATAATGTGATATCATAGGAAAGACTTTACAAAATTGTCTGATTACGTAACATAGGATATGGATAAGACATTACAGAATTATCTGAAAATATAACACTTGATATCATTGGTAAGGACTTAAAGAACAGTCTGATTACATAACATGTGGTATCATAGGTAATACCTACAGTATTGCTTCATTACATAATGTGATATCATTGGTAAGACTTTACATAATTGTCTGATTATATAACATTTGATATCATGAGTAAGACTTTACAGAATTATGTGGTTATATAACTTCGGATATCACTGTTAAGTCTTAAAAGAATTGTCTGATTACATAACACTTTATATCATTGGTAAAACCTTATAGAATTGTCTGGTTATATAACATTTGATCTCATCCACAAGTAGGACTTTACAAAATTCAGTTGATTACTTAGCAAATTCTGGTAAGTCAAAGGAATAAAACAATCATTTTTTTTTTAAATCCCTGATTGCTTTGAATCCGGTCTATAAAAATAGGATTTTGGTTTTTCATAATGATTGCTGACTTTACTACGACTCCATCATTCCTCAGCAAAATTTTAGTTATTTTTTTTGAATTAGCAAACTGAATATTTCTGATATTGGAGATTTATCATGTACTTATACAATTTTTTATTAAAAAAATTATCTTGGAATGTTTTATCCATCACTTTGTATGTTGTGCATTGAAAATTAGGAAAATAAGGATTGTCAATGGTCAGGAACTGGTAAAAAAGTTATTGATTGAATTATATATATATATAATATCCATGTGTTAATGTTAAAAATCAAACTGAAAGTTAAATCACCTTGAAAAGATTGGTTCTAATTCAATTTGAACCCAAATAATTCATTTTTTAAAATGATGCTTCTATTTTACTTTTCCAAATTATTTTCAATAGTAACAATAACAAATCATCTGAAGACCTGAACCTTGTTAGTGGAAGCCTTGAATATCACAACTTTATCCTCTCTGTATGACACTAAACTGCATTTTGTTGTGAGACTCTAGTTCTGGAGCTTTCATTGCCATTACTCTTTGGTCCACTCTGATCTGGGGTGGTAGTACCTATTAGTCTTATAGATGGGTCAAAAACATTTTGTTTAAAAATCATTCATTTTTGATAGACCATGTGCAAAAAAACCCTTAAATAATTAAAATAATGTAAATATGAATGTACAATGAAAGTGATTTCCAAGCCTAAATGGGTTGACATATCATTAGACTCAATCAAAATTCATACTGGCCAAATGGCAAAGTCTACTGAGGCAGAAACCAGCCCCTAGAAAGGATGTAAGTGTTAAAAGGTGAGACAACCTGAAGAATTGTCAGTCCTAAGTGTAACAAAGGGACAATTCTTTAAAGGAGGTGTGCTCAGATGATAATTTGTTTATAACAAACTAAGCTTCATTATTATTTTCTTGATTACAATCCTTAATTTTTGTTCTTTCTTGATATTCCCAATTAATTTTAACATAATTTCAGGAAGGCTATTTTATTTCTACTTATTGACCTGTGTAATGTCTTCTAGTAGGTTGGATTGAGACAGTAATAGTTAAGGTGATCCCACACAAGAGTTCACAGCCCAGTTAGCTGAGGCTGTATAAAACACTGTCCACATCTCTGCAGAGGGGTAAGACCACGCCCCAAGGAGTGTCCTGATATGATGTTAAACCATCTGATGGTGAGGCTCCAGCCTTGAAGATTTAGAGAGTGTGGAGTACCCATTCATTGCCATTGCTCCCAGGTCCACTTTGACCCAGAGTGGGAGCAACTAATGGGTCAAAATAGAACTGCTTGACATTTAAACCGAGTGCAAACAAATGACTTATATTTAATTGAATTGTTAGAAATAGAACTGTTTGACCATTTAACTGTGTGTAAACAAGTTATGTCTAATTGAATTATTAGTGATATATAGCAATACTTGAAACCATCTAACTTTGTGCAAACAAATGATTAATAGTAAATAGAAGTATTTTTATTTGATAGAAATACTGCGAAAGAAAAAAATGAGTTCAGGCTCGTTTAAAAATGTTAACAAAATGTGTTTATACATATAGGATTTCTAAACAGGATTTTTCATTAAATAACCTACAATGGTTGAGATGCCATAAAACTGTATCAACCAAAAACAGTTCAGTCCTCACAACTTACTCAATTTTATAAGCATGTACCAGATTAATCTTTTTTGAGGTAAATTATAACTATATAAATACATTTCATTTGATGCATGTATAATAACTATATTGAATTTCAATGCATGTATAAATTTAATGCATGTATAATGACTATATTGAAATTTAATGCATGTATAATAACTATATTGTATGAATTTACCTAATCCATTTTCCAATCAGCAGGATGAGATATGAGATCGAATTTTTAAACAGAGTAAAGCTGGATTGAATTCAGTTTATCTTTTAACTAAGGCTAAAGAACCCAATCTGTCCTACTATTTACTTATAATTGGAGGAGGGTTTTATACCTTTCTGAAGGGGCATTTGCATGAAGTGAAATGCAAATAGCTTTGTCAAGGGTTTGAACTCTGTTACCAATTCCATTTTCTGTGATTACTATAATAATATTGTGAGGGTTAGCCAGATCATAATGGTCTGCAAGACTATTTGATCCTCAGGAAGGCCTCATTGATATGACATTGTGCCAGACTAAGATACACTTGATAAATATCTACTTGCACCAAAGCCAATGTCTGATAAACTTGTTTTGAATTTTTGAAGCATCTACTGAAGTTTATACTCATTAAGGTCTTGTGGGATGAGGATTTTAATTGCTAACTGATTTTTTTCATTTTATGATAAATAATTTTGTGTAGCTTAAAGTAGTTTTTGTAGCTATTGAAATAAATGATATATTTAAGATAAAAAAAAAGCCCGAACATTTCTGCAATTGTCAAAGCTTGGGACCTAAGTTTACTGCTTGTATACATAACATTTTAGAATAAAGTTGTTTACCTTTAAACTAGATGATACTATGTCTGTTCCATAATATTTCTTATATTTGCATATGAATTTCTTACACTAAATAACACAACCATTAGGGGACAGAAATAGTTTTATTTATTTTAAAAATTATCCATGGTATCTAGAAGTAAACATTGTGTGGAATTTCGTGTTTTCTGCTTTAAGATTATAATTAGTAGTCTTAATATTTATTTCTGTTGCCAACATAAAATAGTGTTGACTGGAAGGACAAAGAAAAAAGTGCTCAATATACATAGATAAAACTATATAAGTAAAATAGGCAGTGATTTTTTTTTTTTTTTTTTTTTTTTTTTTTTTTTTTCAATATAGAATTACTATTAGTGTGTGGATGATGAATACTGTTGTTACTCTTATTCTGGACAGCCCAGTTGGCTGAGGCTGTAGCATACACTGACTGCATTTCTAGAAGGGTTAGTTCCCTCCACCACCACAATGAGTATCCTGGATATAACTCTAAACCATCTGATTGTGAAGTTCTAATCTTGGAGCTTTGGGGAATGTAGAGTAACCATTCATTGCTATTATTCCAAGGTTCATTCTGACTAGGAGTGGTAGCACCTGTTAGAGTCCTATTCATAGATCAACTAGAACTGTTTAATCATTTACTGTATAGGAAAGCATTTAAATGTGTGACTAATGTTAAGTTATCAGTATTAGATTGCAATACTTAGAACCATTTAACTGTATGCAAACAAATTAGCAGTAACTGAAACCATTTAACTGTGTGCAAACAAATGAGCTCTGGCTCATTTAAAAATGTTCCCTACAAACTAATTGTTTACACTCGTATAACAGTATTTGGCATTAAATAACCTACATGGGTTGATATGCTATAAAACAAAATCAGCCAACCTTATTTTGGAACCTTTGTACACGTTCCTTTGTATAAATGATCATTTACTGTGTAATCTAGCTATATTACCTGTATGTTTAATCTTGGGTAAATTGAAATCAATATTCTGGGTGTATTTTATTTGCCGTGTGTGTGTGTGTGTGTTTTTATATATATAGAGAGAGAGAGCCATCACTAATTAAAAGATCTTTATGAAAACTTAGGGTGTATTCATAATATGAAGAATGGTAATAAATTTCAGATTTTTTTCTTTTTCTCTAAGATGATTATTCTATGAAAGCAGTTTGTGTAAATTGAATAAAATGAGGAAGGTAATATGATTTTTAGTAAATTGTTAGTTTAAGTGTATTTCTATTTGAAGCATTGAAAATGGTTATACAGATGCTGTACTGTAGTTTGGTTGTCGTAAAAGAAAGAAGGTAACCTTTGAAGGGCATGACATTCATGGTAGTAGTGGTTGGTTGCTAGCCACCGTTGCCTAGCAGTAGCCTCTGAATCAGCACTTACAGCTAGAGCATCATTTAGGGGTAGGTGACATGGCTCATTTAATAAAGCAGGTCTTCTTTAATTAATTAGCTTATATTTTGGATGAAATATGCCTATTTTAGTACCTAGTATGTTGCTTATATTCAGTTCCCCTCTCACCACCTAATTCAGTTAGTGCTTGTAAAATATTTATTGTTTATTGGTTAATGATATTGGCTACTTCACTGGCTGACTCGGGTTAGAACCTTGATGGGTGTGTCTAGTCTTTTGGAGCAGTCTTTCAGATACACTGTTCTTTTATATCAAGTCTTCTATATCATCAGTGTACATTAATTTTTGCTATAATATACAAATATATACAGTCATTGTTGTGTGTGTGTGTGTGTATATGTTTGTTATATGTGAAAGAGAGAATACAAGAGTTTATAGATGGGAAATTTGTGAATGTATGTATGTATAGTTTGTGTGTTTATATATATATATATATATATATATATATATATATATATATATATATATATATATATATGAGTTTATGGATGAGAATTTTGTATATGTATGTATAGTTTGTGTGTGTTTATAATATATAAAGAACAAAACTATAAATCAAATAGAAATGTGTAAATATTCTTTTCTTAACTAGTTTCAATGATGTGGAATATCTATTTGTTAATTGTACATTTACTTATATAGCATAAAAATGTATATCACATAGTTCATTCTTTTTATACTATGTGATAAAAAATGTATGTCACATAGTTAAGTTCATTCTTTGAATTAAATTAATATTATATGCATTAAAAATTTATATCACATAGTTAAGTTCATTCTTTTTATACTATGTGATAAAAAAAAATGTTATGGAAGTACCTTTATTATAATTTCAAATAGTCCCCACATATTCACTATTTCTGTCAACACATTCTTAGAATCTCCCACTGGTGATTAAAGAATATTGCTACTATTTCTATGGGAGTATCTTTATTAGAAAAGCAGAACTGAATATTATAGAGACCACCTAGAAAAGATTCCATTAATGTGTTGATGGGAACGGTGAACAGGTAGATGTTAAAATCATAATATAAAACAATTCCCAATAGAAATGTTAACATTTTTTTTAAACATAAATAAATACTCTCTCTCTCATATACTCACATACAAATTATGCACTTGTATTATAATTATAACATAGAATTGGAGCTCAACAGGATTATTGCCTATGAATAAAACCATAAGATTAACATCAATTGTAAATTTTAAAATGTGGTATAAATAATATCATACCTAAGGAAATTTTAAATAGCGTCTCAGTTTTAATTGCATATTTAAATTTAGAATTCTTATAAACCACTAGCAGAGTAAAAGCTCCTTTACCCATCTCTAGAATGAGCAAAGTGACCAGTGAAAGATACAAATTCTACCCACTGCTTTCTCCCACACTTATATTTTAGACCCACATATCTTGTCCTTTTGTCACGTCTGGCAAATTGGACAAATGAACCAAAGAACTAATATAATTATATACTATTACTGTTCCATAATACTGGCCCATTGGTCAAGTGGCTAGAATGTTTGCCAATAGCCCAGAGTTCAATACCATTTTTTTTGAGTCTTTGGTATGACTCAACTCATACCAAAGTCTCAAAAAATGGTACTTGATGCCTCCTTGCTTTACACTCAGCATTATAAGGTAGAGATAAAGGGTAAAGTGGAGCAATACAGGGAAAGGAGTAGCACCCTCCCCTACACCTTTTTGTTGTAGCAATTGAAAAGGGAACCTTCCGGTCACTCTCAACTATGGTTGTTCATAAGGAATGTAACAACTATTATGGGACAGAGATAATAATGAATTTTGATTTCTCCTAAAAGATGATTTGATAGGGAAGTAGTTAATTGCAGTTTTAAAACAAGCTGAGCCATGTTCATTACTTTTTGGTGCTCTTCTGACTTATGTCAGTGTGAAAGAATAAAGTCAACCTCCCAAAATCCATATACCTTAATTATTTGTGTATTACATGCACTCATGTATAACACTCACCCTTAACTTTGGACTATGAAATTACGGGAAAAAATTCTTGTATATAATATGTGCTTACTTTTCAGAATTTTTTGTAGCTAGATTTAACCAAAATTGAGCATTTGTTCTACTTTTCATCAATTTGTACTGATCAAAAATAAGAATTTTTATAGTTTCCATTTTGTCTTAAACATAAAATTCACATGATATTTACAGAAAATGCACAGATATGTTCACACAAAATTGCAACAAACTTGTGGCGAAAATAAACTCACCTTAGGAGAAACAAAATTATAAACATGCACATTCCAGTTGATGTTTCTCTGTAAGAGCATAAAATAAATTTTGACTATAGATATAACTTATTTTTTCTCATCTCATCCTGAATAGGGTTAGGTATGTGGCGAGAAGAGTTAATGATGTAGTTCTTGAGTATAAAGTAAAGTTGGTGACTCTAGTCGAGGGTGACCCGAAGGTTCGCTTTTCATGTGAAGGGGAAGGTGCTAATCCATTCCCTGCATTGCTCCACTTTACCCTTGATCTGTACCTTATAATGCTAAGTGTTAAGTAAGAAGGCATAAAGTACCATTTTTTGAGTCTTTGGTATGACTTGACCTGGGATTGAACTCTGGTCTCCCAGACCATTGGCAAACACTCTACCCTTTAGACCAATGGCCTGGTAGTTCTTAAGTATATGCACCCTTAACTTTGGGCTCAAAAATTTGGAAAAATAATGTGCCTTATACACAAATAGTTATGGTACCTTGAATTTTTTTCTACCTATGGACAAGATTTTCAGTTGGTTGGTATTACAGAAGACCTGAATTAGTATAATGAAATAGCAACACATGAAATGAGATTTCGTTATTAGTCTTGTTTTTCAACATAGAAAGGGCATGAATTAAAACTTCCCCATTTTTTTGCTTCAATACCAATATTTTTTCTTTTATTTTTTTTTAATCATAGTTTTGTCACTGGCATGCCAAACATCCATCCATCCATATATATTTACCTACCCCCTCCCTAGCAAGAGCAGGATGCAACCAAGGTCAGTTTTTTTTAGTGAAATTTAACAGGTTTGACTTAGGTTTTCCTTTTCCTAAACCAATTGCCATATCATGTTTAAAGAATTTAGTCTGCTCTACTATTTACCCATACCTGGAGGGTGCATACTTGGATTCATATGTCTCCCAATGATATTAGTGCTATATAAAATTATATTTTTCTTTTTGTGTTTCTGAATGACGAATATGGAAACTTTCTTACTGTCTAATGTAGAAGCAGCAGCTGAGTGCATTTCAACCAAACCAAGAGACAAATCTAGAGTTTCAAGGGAGTCAATAGCAATTAGAGAAAAATGAAATAACATGAAAAAAAGCATCCTTAATAAAAGAAATCCAACAAATGTCCATATGCAGAAATTTAAAGCTCTGAAAGAACTAACACATACCAAAAAGAACAACTAGAATACATTCAAGGCCAAATCAATGAAATCAGAAACGCTGTAGATGATAGACAATCACTATTAGTATAGCAGACAGTAAATGAAGTGGGCAAAAGGAAGAGTACCTTCAGAGCAAAGCTAAAAGCTGCCAACTAAGAAAGAATATAGAAGTTGAAAGAATATTTCAAGAAACTGCTTGTATTGTATAACCATGATAATAATACAAGTAGACTCTGTCGTTTCTGATATGAATGGGTTAATTTCTTTTGATCTTCAATCCTTGGTGACACGAGGAGAGAGATACAAATCATAAAAGCCTATGCTGACCCCCACATACACACGGCACATCTTGTAGTGTTTAAGATCTCAACTCATTCTGCTGGTTGAGACCCATATCGATCTGATCTCATCAGATCTGAAAAACTCAGCTGTTACCTTCAACAGTTGAACCTCAACTCAACCGTCTTTTTCAAAATCCTCAAATTCTCAGGCCATATCATCTGGACATGACATCACCTATCCACTTGATTCACTCCAACTGCCTGTCCGGCCTATTTCTTGTCTGGGAGTTTATTATGACATTATCATATTTACCAACCTCTCCGCTTGGGCAGGATATGACACAAGGTCAATTTTTAAGCGGAGTTTAACAGGTTTGAATTCAGAGATTTCCTTCTCCTAGACTAGTTGCCTCACCAAGGCTGAAGAACCCAGTCTGCCCTACTATTTACCCATAGCTGGAGGGAGAATAATTGGATTCATACCTTTCCCAAGGGTATTAGTACTATGTGAAATGCAATCAGTCTCGTCCAAGATTTGAACTCATGTCGCTGTGTCCATTTCCTATGATGATAACCATTATACCACGGGTTTATTATGACATTATGATTGTCATATCCTTTCCATGCTGGCATGTGTATACCCCATCTTATGATAACTCTTGAACTAGAGACACTGAGTTATTCAAAGCCTTACCAAACTAGATAATAGAATATAAGGATCAAAAAATGATTAATATAATTAATCATTACCTTAATTATATAACATTTGGAAACCCTCCTGAAATTACTGATAAACCTATAAAAAATTGATAGCCAACTAGACATCAAACTAGGTCTGTTTACAGAATAACTTGATGCAATAATAAAAAAAATTCAAAACAGAAAAGATGCAAACCTCAACAAAATACCTTCTGAAGTATGGAAAACAAGGAAATTTGATGACATACTTTTTCTGTTATGCAATACTGTCTATAAACAAAATACGATAGAAAAATCAACAAAAGACTGCATCCTCCCCTTCACCAAAAAAGGCTACCTTGGAATCACTAAGAACTT
This sequence comes from Sepioteuthis lessoniana, assembly GCA_963585895.1. Classification (NCBI taxonomy): domain Eukaryota; kingdom Metazoa; phylum Mollusca; class Cephalopoda; order Myopsida; family Loliginidae; genus Sepioteuthis; species Sepioteuthis lessoniana. Next base: position 199,456 of record CAUZXS010003201.1, on the reverse strand, counting down.
AGAGACATGACTTACTGCTATAGCTGCTAAGGTTTATAATGTTCTGCTTCTCAAATGTATCAAACCTGAAATTGAGAAAATTCTTTTGAAAAATTAGAAGGGTTTTCAGAGAAATCGATCCACAACTTCACAGATTCTGACTATCTTCCGAATCATTGGTTTACTCACAATGACTTTGACATTCTAACTGGAATTTTGCAAGGAGATACATTAGTGCCATGTTTTAATCTGTGAAGACTATGTGCTTTGAACATTGATACATCTAATAAAAATATGGCTTTACACTAAAAAAAAAAAAAAGGCAAGAAGTGGGAATTATAACTGATGCAGTGTATGCAGAAGGATCTAGTGCTTCTCATAATTTCAGAGCTGTGTTTTGAGGATCAATTAGCTTGGTTTTAAAGCTATATGGGGTCAATGTTTGGAGATGCTTTATTAATTTTTCTTTTTGTGTTTCTATTATTGCCAAGTGTATTATTCTCAGTACTTTCTATGATGTTAAACTTTGCATCTGTTAAAATCAGGACTGTTTGAGTGGAAATATTCTGCTAGTATTTGTTTGTTGTAATCCATAGATTTGATTCTGTATCTGTAGTTATTTTTTTCTCTTATATATATATATATATATATATATATATATATATATATATATATATATATACACACTAGTGCCATTGAATTTGCTTACTGTATAGAAGGTAAAACATTAAAGCTTTCAAATTTGGCTGTTAGCATCATTTTTGTTAATACCTTTTTAATGAGTATAACTTCTCAGCATACAATCCAGTCATCTGGGACTGTAGAATACACTAACTTCATTTCTTCAGAGGAGTAGGACCTCCAACAAGTGTCCTGGATATGACATTAAACCATCTGATGGCAAGTCTCCAGCCCTGGAGCTTTGGGGTATATGGAGTACTCCTTCATTACCATTGCTCTCAGGTCCACTCTGACCTGGAGTGGTAGCTACCACTCATGGTCAGAGTGAACCTGAGAGCTAAAGAGTTTCAAGTATTGTTAATCAACACTAATAATTCTATTCAACATTACTCATTCATTTGAACACAGTTAAAATGATTCAAAGTATTACTATGTATCACTAACAATTCAAATAAACATCAGCCATTTGTTAACACAGTTAAAATGTCACAATTCTATTTGACCCATAGATAAGAACTTATTAGCTTATTATATAGAATTATTAGTGTTGATTTAGCAATACTTGAAACTCTTTAGCTGTGTGCCTAAATTGAATTATTGGTATTATATCGCAATTCTTGGAACCATTTACTGTGTGCAAATGAATTAATAGTGTTAAATAGCGATACTTGTAACCACTTCATTGTCTGCTAACAAATGATTAATATTGAATAGTTATTAGTGTTAGATGGTAATAATTGAAACCATCTAACTATTGAAACAATAGCAATACTAATGTGAAAACAAATTAGTTCTATGAAATTATCAACAAACTATTCATTTACAAATCATGTATTTAGATATTTGCAAATGAATGATTTATAGTAAATGGAATACTTGAAACCATTTAATTGTGTGCAAAAAAACAATGACCTCAGGCTCATTTAAGAACTTTATCTACAAAATATGTTTACAAATCATATATATGCATCATTTAATAACCTACAATGGTTGATATGTCATAAAACCCAACCGAACCAAACTTCTCAGCATATTTTTACTGTTTACCAATCATCTTCACTGTTTTGTGACTTACATACAACATGAATAAGGTCAATACAATGCAGAACCCTCTCACTATAATCCAACATTATGAATAGATTTTTTTTTTTAATTAGTGACTGTTGCATGACTTTTAAAACTTGATTTTAATCCCAATCAGGTTGAATTGTTCAACTGATACCTATGGATTTAAAAAAGTTATTTACAGAATTTCAAATGGTCTCTATCATAACTTGAAATAGATATAGCAGTTATTGCAAGAAGATGTTACTGCTTTGGCTGACATGCTTTCTGTCTTCCTATGCTTGCTTGATGATGGGGGAAAGATGACTGATAATGGAACTGAGTTCAGCTGTAGGCGATCATTGACTCTGCCACCAGCTAGGTTTGAACTATGATTTCCATCTTAATATATTTGAAAATTTGAAATGAAATCATTTTCCATTGATAGATTTGAAAATATCACTAGATTCAAATATTGATCAATATACTTTGAGGATCAGGATATTGTTGTGTATTATCATCTTCCGAGCTGTAGGCATGTCAGTATGACTGTATAGGTGCACTACTTGGACGCTAATGCAATGCTTGGAGAAAAAGTCAAATAGGAACTACACAAAGATATTGTCCTGTTTTGAACAGATCCTGGAAGCAGCACCTTACAAAACAGCATCTGTTTGACCACTTACATCCCTTCTCACAAACCATCTAAGTAAGATGAACAAGACATGCTGGTCACTGCTAGAGAAGTCAGTACAAATTCATAAGCAACATTCTACCATGCTTGGACACAGTAGTGTTGGCCAACAAGCAAAACCTTATATTCATCAGCTCTGTGCAGATACTAGATGCCATCTAGAGGATCTGTAAATAGCAATGACCAATAGGACAGATGGCAAGTCAGAGTCGAGGGAAAATTAGCTCTAACTCATTTAAAAATAAGATTACCTAACAACTATTCACTTACAAATCATATATTTAACCATTTAACTGTGTGCTAACAAATGACTGATGTTGAACTAGATTGTTAGTGTTCCATAGCAATACTTGAAACCATTTTACTATATACAAACTAAGGAATTCTGGCTTGTTTAAAAATATTAACTACAAATTATTCATTTACAAATCATATATTTAGTATCTATATGTATAAACAGGATTTGGCATTAAATAACCTACAAGAGTTGATATGCCATAACAATCAACCAATCCAACCTCTTCAACTGTGAATAGTATTGAATCTTGAATCACTTATCAATTCACTTTGCCCTGTTGGCTGGGGCTGGAGAATATGCTGATTGCACCTTTGCAGAGGGATAAGACCTCCCTTCCCCAACGAGTTTTACTAAACCATCAGATAGTGAGGCTTTGGTTCTGGAACTTTGGGAAATGAGGGATCCCCCTTCATTGTCATTACTCTGACCTAGACTGGGTAGTACCTGTTAGGGTCCCATTTATGGATCAAATAGAATTATTCTAATCATTTACTGTGATTATTATTATTAGTAGTTATTTTAAACTATACAGTTGTGTGCGAATTATTTGTATGAGGTTGGAATACTTGTATACTTCACCTTACATTGGTAATTTGTTCTAGGAGAGGTGACTTAAGTCAAATTTACTTGTCACTAGGCTAAACCACAAATAACCATTTCCAATTCTGTATTTTATTTATAAATGCATTTTTAATAATAAATGGTCAATAAGAATCTATTTTAAGCTTACAAACAAATAAATTTTAGTTTTTAATATAGTACAGAAAAAAAAGTAATCTAAATTTACAAATACATTGTAGATGTTTACAATTTGGCGATCTTTACAGTACATTGTGGACTCTTTATTTGTGAATGAGGTTTGCTCTAAAACATAAGATAAAATGATTTTGTAAGGTAAAATAATAGTTTTTAAAATAATTTTACAACTGTAGAAAATAAACTTAATTCATGTTAAAGTTACCAATATTTACATTCAATTTGTTTATTTACATCATAGAGATAGATGGCTGTAGATTATTGTGATTTTATATACTTTATTCTTATTTATTGTACAGTAACATGATTTTATGTGCTTTAAATGCTTTTCTAGTGATATTACTTCAATATTTGTGGCAGACAGATGTAAAGGCAAATAAAATGACTTTAACTAGATTTTTATTTATCCATATATATATATATATATATATATATATATATATATATATTTGGTTTGATAAACAGTGTATAATCAAAAATGATTTAACTTGAAACATACTTGTACTAGATAAACAGAATTATTATTGTTAGATAGCAATACTTGAAGCTGTTCAATTGTTAGCAAGCAAATGAGCTCTGGCTCATTTAAAAGTAATGTTACATAGTATTTGCTTAGAAATCATATGTATAAACAGGAATTGACATTAAATAACCATCATGGTTGATATGCTATTAAAGCAAATAACCTAACCAATTCACTGTCTTCATTATCATCTTTGCATTATCTTGAATCACTATCTTATTCATTGTCTGAGTAAGAAGAAATGGGACAATGAAGTTTCTCATCATTTTCTTCTAGGTGATTAAAAACTATACCCTTTTGTTGTTCTCATTATCTATTTTGCATTACTACAATTGACCCTATTTGCAAAACTGCCCTTGGGTACTGCTGCTGCCGCCATCAGCTTAATCTTTCTTTTATTGCTTTAAATCTCTTTGATTTTCATAAGTAAAAAAAATCCTTTCTTTATTCTTTTAATATCAGAATGATACAGTATGTGTCTTTTTTCCCTATTAACACACACACACACACATATATATATATATAAAACAAGGTCTTCAGAAGATGGTTCTATTTATAGTTTGAATTGTTTGCCAATATAAAGCTCTTTGTTTTTTAAACTTTCATTAGAGCGTATGAATTTTTAAATAAGAGATTTAAGTTTTAAATGTTCTTTCTATTGGTGGTGTTCTGTTTCAAGTTTGTGATGTAGTTAATGTTTTAAAATTTACTTTAACAATTTATATTTCTTTAAAAAAAAAAAAAATCATGTCACACATATACATGTGATTTTTTTTTTTTTTTTTCCTTTTTTGTTAGTTCTCTACATGTGTGTATTTACCCTTCCTCTCCACCATAGGCAGGATGTGATACAAGGTCATTTTTTAAATGGAGTAAAATTGGATTGAATCCAGTTTTCCTTCTAAGCCCAGTCAGCTAGGACTATAGAATATGCTGATTGCATATCTGTAGAGAAGAAAGACCCCAGCCCCAACAAGTGTCCTGGATATGATATTAAACTAATGGTGAGGCTCCAGTACTGGAGCTTTGGGGAGTATGGAGTACTCCTTCATTACCTTTATTCGCAGATCCACTTTAACTCAGAGTGGTAGTACGTGTTTGGATCCCATCTATGGGTCAAATAAAACTGTTTACTTTTTCTAGGGATAATTATTATCAAATAGAATTGATAACAATACTTGAAACCCTTTAACTGTTCAAACAATAAATAGCAGTAATTAAAACCTTTTTAAGTGTGTGCAAACAAATGATTTGTATTAAGTTGAATTATTAGTGTTAGATAGCAATACTTGAAACTATTTATCTGTTGGCAAACAAATGAGCTCTAGCTCATCTAAAAATGTTACCTACAAACTATTCCCTTGCAAATCCTTGCCTAACTAAAGAACCCAGTCTATTCTATATTCCCATAGCTGAGAGAGAGGGCAGAAAGAGACAGATTCATATCTTTTCCTAAGGGCATACATTGAATGTGAAACTCAAACAGCTTTGTCCAGGATTTGAACTTGGGTCACTGATTCTATTTTCTACAATAATAATGGCTATGCTAAGTGTGCCTTTAACCCTTTGGGTCCCAAATAGATCTGCTGGAAAATTATTTGTATTAACTAGGAATACATGAAACCATATAATTGTGAGCAAATTATTTATATTAGATAAAAATACTTGAAACCATATCATGTGGAAATTTTCTATTAGATTGGAATGTTTGGAACTGTGTAGCTGTCTGCAAGTTATTTGTAGTCAATTGGAATGCTTGAAACCATCTAACTAATGATTATTAATAATATTCATCATCATCATCATCATGTCGTGCTGGTAGCATGGATATCCCTGACCCTCTCTCGCCACTTTTCCCTATCGTTCATCGCCTCTGACAGGTCTTCTGGACTACATCCCATATCCTCACATAGTTGCAGAATGTATGTTCATGCTAGTCGTCCTGCTTTTGCTCGGCCATATGTGGGGGTCCATAAGAGTACATCACTTATGAGTTTGTCCCTGCTTCTCCAGAATATTAATATTATTAAATAGGAGTAGTTACTTGAAACTCCATCTATGTCTATAAATTAATAGTATTAAAAATAGTTGAAGTTATAATCATTTACAAATGATTATCATTAGTTACCTGAAACTATATAATTGCTTGAAGAGAAGGCTGATATGAAATTTCCCAACAAGGGTTGATATGCTGTAAAACGAACACATTTTACACATTAAAAAAATAAAACAATACTCAATGCTATAGCAGTATGTCTTATGGAGTTAAAATTATAGTATCAGATATGCACTGCACACAAAGAGACCAAACATATGATTTTGGCTGGCTCATATAAACCGAGAGCATCATCCCCATTTTTTTTTTTTTTTGTAAAATTCAACTATAATATTGAAATTGTGTATTTATGTTGTAAATGATAGAATAGATTAATTTTATGCTTTTATAATTTAAAAAATTTTTTTGGTTTTCTTGACATTTTCTAATGCCCTGTTGACGGGGCTTAAAATACATTGAGTGTATCTGCTGCAGTGGGGTAAGACCCTCCTCTTCAAAAGGGGTGTCTTGTGTATGAAACTGAACTTCATTTAGTGGTGAGGCTTCACTACTGGAGATCTGGGGAGTGTCAAGTATCTCGTCATTGCTATTACTCACAGGTCCACTCTAACCTTGAGTGGTAGTACTTGTTAAGGGTCCATCTATGAGTCAAATAGATTTATGTAAAAATTATTTGTAGTGGGTAGGAATTCTTGATATCCTGTATGCATTTTTAAAAAAGCTCTTTAATTTCCTGAAAAATGTAAATGTAAACATATATAATCCCCTTACTTGGTTGCCCTTCATTAGGGATGTGGTGAATTTGTTGGAGCCAGTTCAACCAACCGATAGCAAATGCTATCACTCACATTATTTCCTTACCTCTAAGTATGAAATAACCTGAGACAGTATGACATACTATTAAAATCAATCAATTTATATTTCTTAGTGTGTATATTGGCCATTTGTCTAATGAGTAGAGTGTTCGCCAATGGTCTGGGAGACCAGGGTTCAATCCCAGGTCGAGTCATACCAAAGACTCAAAAAGTAGTACTTGATACCTCCTTGCTTAGCACTCAGTAGTATAAGGTAAGGATCAAGGGTAAAGTGGAGCAATCCAGGGAATGGATTAGCGCCCTCCCCTACACCTCGGTGTAGTAACTATTGAAAAGGGAGCCTTTGGATCACCCTCGACTAAGGTTGCCAACTTTACTTGGTGTCTATATCATCTGCAATTTTCTGCAGTGGGTTTGAAAATGCTAAAATATTCCTGTTTTATTATTGTATAATCAAATGTGTGAAAGTTAAACCTGTGAGACTCAAGGTTTGATGAATTATTATTCCAATCATAGTTTTATATTTTTTTTTTTTTTTTAGTCATTAAAACATCTTTTTATTTATTTTTTTATTTATATGCGTTTTATTAAAATAAAGCTTTGCATTTGTCTGGAGAAAATAGGTTTATTTTTTGTACTGTCAAAATAATTTTACATCTTGTTCCTTACAACTACGAATACAGAGTATAGATTTTCATTAGTTCGTAAATTCTTATCTGTTTATCAAAAAATAAAAACCTAAATAGCCCATTTGTGCTACATATATAGGCATTTAGATTATGTCATCAGAATTACCAAAAAGAATTTCTTTGAAAACACTACACAGACAGGAAAATTCTTACCACTTTTTAACAGCAAGTGTTTCGGAAACAGCCTCAACACATTAAAAAAAAAAAAAAAAAGTTGGGAATCCAATTTCGCTTAATTTACACCGGATTCTTACTGATTTTTATTTGTATTTCAAATGTTATTTCTATTGACCTGGAGTAGTCATACCTTTTAGGGTCCCATCAATGGGTCAAATAGAACTGTTCAATCATTTGCTAGGCATGATTATTATTAATATTAGCTAATTTGAAACCATACATCTGTGTGCAAGTTGTTTGTATTAGGTGGAAATACTGGATGAATTGGATTACTCATGTTAAATAGCAATACTTAAAACCATTTAACAAACGAGCTCTGGTTTCTTGTAATGATGTTACTTACACAATTTGTAAGCAAATATTTTGTATGTATATGTGTGTGTATATATGTATGTATATATATATATATATATATATATATATATATATATATATATATATAAAATGGGATTTGGTATTAAATAACTCAAGTGCTGATATGCCATAAAACAATCAAACCAACTAATTTACTCAACCTCTTCACACTACGCAGAATTCAACTCAACAATTTTTAAGTGGAGTACAGCTGGTTTGAATTCAAAGTTTTCCTTGACTTTTTAAAAAAAATTTTTTTAAACCAAGCTAAAAAACCCAATCTGTCCTATAAGTGGAGGAAGGTAGAACAGATTGATTCATGCCTTTCTCAAGGACATTAATATTAAGTAAAACATTGACAGCCTTGTACAAGATTTGAACATAGCTCATTGCTCATGCTAAGACACTTGTTTTCTATCAAGTAATACTTGTTGACATAGTAATCATTTACAAAATTTGGCACAAGGTCAGCATTATGGTGCACCTAGAATTGAACTTACCAGTAAAGGTCTACCATGCAAATCACCCAACCCTTGTCAAAATAAGCTCAAATTTGTACATATGGTGGTACCATAGAAGATGAAAGTTGAAATTCAATTACTGTTACGTTTATAATGATGCTTTAGAAAAGGCATGGATCTAACCTTCCCTGTGTAATTATCTGATCACTCATGTTATAATTGTGCACAGAAAATAGAGGTAATATTGTACAAACCTCCTTTTGTATCCATCAAATAAAATTTTATACATAAGATTAGATTTTAAAAAAAAAATCTACACTCGTGTAATATTTATTTATTTATTTTTTTTCAATCTTATACGTAAAGTATTTTCAATTATTATCTTTATTTTATTTTTTTTTTTTAAATTAAAGTTTCTTTCATCTTAATTTCAGCAACTTTTCATTGCAAATCCTCCAAATATCATTCTGTAATCAATACTGATATTGGAAATAAAAATTCAATTTCTGGTGTTGAGTCTCTCTGGAGGCATATTCCTTATTTCGGATCTAAAATTCTACCACTTGGTTAACATGTTGGTAGTGTAAAGTGTCAGACTCTGGTTCATTTGGAGAAGCAGGCATTAGGTTTAAGGCTCCAAGTTAACACCATATCAGATTGGAATAATGGATAAGTATTGGTTAATATCTTGTTATCTGGTGGTCATGTGATAGGGTAGTGTTAAAAAAAAATGTCATTAACTCTGGTTTAATGAAAGTGGCAGATATGAGGAAAATTAACTAGAAAGAATTAAATGAAAATTAACTGATATCCTCTAATATGGATTTGAAAGAAAACAAATTTTATATTCATGAATTAAATAAAGGGTCCAGTTCAAAACTCTCAGAAGGTTACTGACCATAACTGAACTCTGAAGAAGTCCAAAAGGTACAAGGGAAACATTTTGATTGTAACCAACCAGATGAAGATACTAGTCTGAGTACATCAGTGTATAATAATAATTTCTTAACTCAGAAATGGTTTAAATATTGGGACTATAATAACCAAGATGAAAACATTAGTCAAAGTATATCTTTGTATTATCATGTGGTCAGATATTGTTTCATTTTCTTTCACTTGCAGAAATCTGCAAGCAGCTTCAGTAGCTTTGATGACTAGTTCAAAATAATGTCTCAATACTGCAATCATCGTAATACTTACGTTTGCCATAATGACAGATGAAACAAAAGGAACAGCTGAATCGTATTGATAAAATATGTATCATAATATATTGGAGTTATGTTGAATATTGACCTGAAAGATCCAATTGACATTCTGCGTAAGTTGCATAGTGGCATAATAGGACATGCACCTGTTTCCTAAAGTAAATAGAACACAGCTGCTTCCTCAGTAGAAGTGCTGCGTAAGTTGTGTGGGTGGCATGCTAGACAGGAGGCATATCCATGCATAATGCATAGATGATAGGTGTGACCATGAAGATTGCATGGGTGTCTGGAAAATTATATAAACCAGAGAAGATTTTGACCCCAGAGAGATGAGCAAAGCCAAAAGGCATAGAGAGGTTTCACAGAAAAACTGCTCTGTCGCTCCTCTGTGTGTGTATGCATGCATGCATACATCTGTCATCTCCTACTCTCTTACTCTACCTATATGTACATTTCTGTCATCTCCTACTCTCTTACTCTACCTATATGTACATTTGTCATCTCCTACTCTCTTACTCTACCTATATGTACATTTGTCATCTCCTACTCTCTTACTCTACCTATATGTACATTTGTCATCTCCTACTCTCTTACTCTACCTATGTACATTTGTCATCTCCTACTCTCTTACTCTACCGATATGTACATTTGTCATCTCCTATTCTCTTACTCTACCGATATGTACATTTGTCATCTCCTACTCTCTTACTCTACCGATATGTACATTTGTCATCTCCTACTCTCTCTATACCTATATGTACATTTGTCATCTCCTACTCTCTTACTCTACCTATATGTACATTTGTCATCTCCTACTCTCTTACTCTACCTATATGTACATTTGTCATCTCCTACTCTCTTACTCTACCTATATGTACATTTGTCATCTCCTACTCTCTTACTCTACCTATATGTACATTTGTCATCTCCTACTCTCTTACTCTACCTATATGTACATTTCTGTCATCTCCTACTCTCTTACTCTACCTATATGTACATTTCTGTCATCTCCTACTCTCTTACTCTACCTATATGTACATTTCTGTCATCTCCTACTCTCTTACTCTACCTATATGTACATTTCAGGTAATAAAAGGCAAAGAAAAGAAGCAGATTATATTTTTATACATCAGCATTATTGTCTTACTCTGTATACAACAGTCATAGTCAAATAAGTCAGTATCCCATAAAAAAGATAAAATGCTTTAATAAAAGTACTACTTTGTATTTATGTCTTGGTAATCAATTGAATTTTATCTTGATTAATTACATAAAGTGAAAATTGTCAAACATAAATGTTTACAAAGTCAAGTAAACATTTATACTTGTTAATATTGATTAGCTACAAGTAATTTATATTTTTTAATTAAGGAAAGATTTGTTTATATTAAGATTACATTAAGGATGATTACAAAGTAATATAACTGCTAAGTAATATAACAAAAAAGTAGAATTAATATATTTAGCTTAAATTATACCCACTTGGGCTACTAATCTTATTCAAAGTACTTTTCACCTACTGAAATGCTTACTTCACTACTCACACAAATAATCAAAATGATAATCCTTTCTGATAAAATCCCCACCCTCATTGTATTTATTACATATGAAATTATTTATTGAATTTGTTTAATCCGTCACATTAGTTTCCTTCTTGCACTATTTGTTTAGAAATGTAAAATCATTTTTACAGTACATGCTTGCAACTATAAGGTCTTTGTTGCGGTACTTAGTCGGACATATAAGGTCTTTGTTTAGTTTGGCTCAAGGTCAGCAGTATAGTGCACCTAGTGAGAATTAAACTCACTTATCATGGTCCGTCCTGCAAATCACCCCCTTTTGTCATAGTAGGTGCAAATTTAACATTTGTTGGTACCATAGAAAATAAGTTAAAATTCATTTACTTTCACATTTATACTAATGCCTTTGGGAAAGGCATGAATCTAATCCTTCCTGTGTAATTATCTGATCACTCATTATTATTGTCATGTCATAATTGTGCCCAGAAAATAAAGGTAATGTTGTATAAGTCTCCTTTGTATCCATATGATGATTTTTTAAAAATTTTTATATAGGATTAAATCTTGAAAGAAACAAATCTACACTCATAGTATTATCCTTTGTTTATTCTTTTAAACTGTCAATTATTTTACTTTTTAATTAGAATTTCTGTCATCTTATTTTCAGTAACTTTTAATTGCAAATCCTCTATGTATCATTCTGTAATCATGAGTAATCAATTCTGTTATCTGGAAAAAAAGGTTCAATTTCTGGTGTATCATTCTGTAGTCATTTGTAAGCAAAACTAATATCTTTGTTGAATACTTGTTCACAGTTGCAAGGTCTTTGTTACTACATTTACTTGGTTGAAGGTGTGTAAAGTCTTTAGTTATTTACAACCTTCTTTCAGTGTATGCCATATTTGATACTCTTCTGGGAGTTTGGAACTCAATCTTTTCTTCAATTAACTGAGATAAATTATTCTAATTCTGCTATTTCTACTATAGGTAATTTGCTCTTAGTACAATAAACAGATTGTTCTCACTTTGCTGACAATGCTTGAAAGATTTCTTGCCCCAGAAAATTAACTAACAGATCAGTTCAAAATTTCCAGAAGGTTACCAACATTGACATGTACCTGAAGAAGTCTGGAAGGTATAATAGCCAAAACATTGTGACGATTAAAACCTGGATTAGTTTGGTTAGGTTTGGTTTATTTGTTTAATAGTGTACTAAGCATAATGGGTTATTTAATGTAGAAGAATAGTAGTGGTACGATTTAACCCATAGCTGGAGGTATATGGGAGTTCATGCCTTTCCTGAAGGTATTAGTCCAAAAAAAACATAATAACATGGCTGGAGTTCAAATTTGGTTACTAGGATGTGATAGTGCAGTATGCTAGCCACTACACCATGGGGATTCCTTCAGACTAGATTGGAATGCATTTCAAATAAATCAGTATGCAATAAAACTTGTATACATTTGAGGTAACTCTTTGATTAAAATCAATCTTTTTTTTTTTTTTTTTTGATAAAATTTTACAGAAACAAATTAAAGTAAGCTCAACTTCCTGAAGTCAGGATGCCTAAAATCTACAGTTTATGCCTTTCTGCAACTCGGTTAAATGTTGAGCCATGAAATAGATATGCAAGGTTATCCTGTTTTGAATTTTTTACCTCACTCATTTCTGGTGACCTATATAAACTCATGATCAAGTACACTGTTTAACAAGGTTGAATAAATGTATAAGTACACACTGTATAAAACAGCTGATTGGCAAAATCAGCTGTTAAAAGTATCCAATCTATAATTGACTCTTATATTTTATCTGTTCTCACAGCTGATTACTCATTACCTCTGTAAAGGCTACATCAGTAATGTATAAAAGTCAAATTTAATTTTCAGTTATTAATAAAAGATGAAAATATTGAATTACATATCAAATTTATTTGCATATTTTTCTCAAAATCCTTGTGCACAAAACAAATTCATACTTGACTTATGGCAAAAATATTGGGATGCTCAAATACAGAACAAGCTCTACTGTATTAAGAAAGCATAGGTGAGTGGCCAGCAGAAGAAATAGAAAAGTGATACTCTCCAGACTTCGCATTGGCCACACCCACATTACCCACAAACTCCTCCTAAAAAGAGACAACACCCCAATATACTCAATGTGCAAAGTACAGTCAAACACATTCTCATAAACTGTGACAGGTTTAGACAAACTCACCCAAAGTACTACCAAACAAGTGAGCCCAGTTGGCTGGGGCAGTAGAATACACCGACTGCTTCTCTGCAGAGAGGTAAGACAAATACCCCCACCCACCCAACGAGTGTTCTGGATATGATACTAAACAAACTGATGGTGATGTTCCTGTAATGCTGGAGCTTTGGGGAATGTAGAGCACTCCTTTGTGACCTTGCTCCTAGGTCCACTCTGGCCTGCAGTGGTAGCACCTGATAAGGGTCCTATATATGGGTTAAATAGAACTAAACCGTGGTTTGAGTTTACTGTTTTTTGCATTTAAACTGTATTTATGCTAAACTGAACTGTTTAAAATATAACTGTTTTGACATTTAAACTGCATACTTATACTAAACTGAATTGCTCAAAATAGAACTGTTTTGACATCTAAAATGTGTACTTATGCTAAACGGAATTATCTGAAATAAAACTGTTTTGATATTAACTCAGTGTATTGCCCAGTTGGCTGGGGCTGTAGAATACACCGACTGCACTTCTGCAGAGGGGTACCCCCCCTGAGCGTCCTGTTAATGACACTAAAGAATCTGACAGTGAGGTTCCAGTAATGCTAGAGCTTTGGGGAATGCAGAGCACTACTTCATTGCTATTGCTCCCAGGTCCACTCTGGCTCAGAATGGTAGTATTTAATAGGGCATTATCTATGGGTTAAATAGAACTAAACTGTATACTTATGCTAAACTGAATTGTTTGAATTAGTACTGTTTGACTAAACTGAATAGCTTGAAATAAAAATGTTTTTGACAAACTGTACTTACTTTTAAACTGCGTGCTTATGCTAAACTGAATTATTTGAAATAGAACTGTTTTTTGACATTGAAACTCTACTTACACTAAACTGAATAGTTTAATATAAAACTGTTTTGACATTTAACTGTGTGTAAACAAAATCTGTACTTATACTAAACTGAATTAGCTCTTTGAATAAACTGAATAGCTTGAAATAGAAATGTTTTTGACAATTAAACTGTGTACTCATGCTAAACTGAATTGTTTGAAATAGACCTAATCATTTGTATAAAAATGGATTTGGCATTAAATAAGCTGTAAAGGTTGATATGCCATAAAACCCAAACAACCAACCAAGCAACTTAAAAGATATCTTCAAAAACACCAAACCAGAGGAAGTCTTGAGCTTTCTAAAAGAAACCAATCTTTTCTTTAAAACCTAACCAAATATAATAAAACACTCATACCCTAAACCCTAAAACACACATAAGGCAAAAACCATCTAAGCCTTTTTGGCAGTAAATGACCCACAGAGGTTGATATGCTATTAAACAAAATTCAAACTCATAAAATTCTAAATTCTGTTCATTTGACTAAAAACTGCATTAAATAGAAAATAGATGCTATCTTGTATGATAAGAATTATTAATTTTCACTGTCCTTTTTGAGAATTCATTATTCAATTTCTTAATGCCTCATATATATATCTCATCTGATGATTACTTTTTTTTGTAAAAATATATGAAACTAATAGTTATGAGACTGTCATGAGAAGGTGATTAGACATTTATTTTTAGTTTTATCTTGCTGTACTCACTAGTATTTGAGCACTTGTCTGATCTATGTAAAAAGTTTTCAAAACAATTTATTTCACAATATCCTTAAGGCATGTTGACAGCAGGAATTCCCTTTACTCTCTCTCCCAATCTGTCCCTATCAGGCATCACTCTTAGTATGTCCTTTAGATGGCATCAAAAGATGACGGATTCTAAATCAAACTTTATATATTGAGAGAGAGAGAAAGAGAGAGTTTTATTTAAAATTCTAAACTTCATCCAGAAAGAAGATCCATTGTGGAACATTTTTGTTGTGGCAACACTACTGCATCTTATAGAACTAGAAAAATCTAAATTTGTTTTCTAATTTTATAAGTAGTAGTGTGTTGCCACAACAAAAATGTTCACCTATGCTTTTCTTTATTGCTGGGTCTTTTGAATGACGTCTGTGTGTGTGTGTATATATATATATATATATATATATATCTTGAAAAAGAAATTGCAACAATGTGAATGTTTTAATTCATTTTTGATTAAATATATTGTCTACTTAGAGGTAATTTAGATGGATTATAGTAAATGATTACATATACTGATCAATACGTACACAGTTTATAAAATCAGAAGTATACATCAACAATACTCGGACTTTATATTAATCCACTGTTTATCCTTCTCGGACATAAATACAGACCTGTACTATCAGATACATACAATCATACAGATGGCAAATACCATCCTCCAATACATTATCCCATGCTGAAGTCTAAACATTTGATCATAAGATATATTCATATATATTTCCCCTAGTATACATATACTGTACCCAGGTGAAAATCAACATTGTCTTTCCTTTCATTTTTTCATTAATATTTGTGTGTGTGTGTATATATATATATATATATATATATATATATATATATATATATATATATATATACACACACACACACACACACACACACATACACAAATATAAATGTATATATATACACACACACACACACACACACAAAAGTTTTTACTTATATGTAAAATGTTTTATCACTTTCCTATAACAGATGTTATATTTAGTGTATAAAATATATAGGCAAATCTAACCTCCATTTTGGGACAGTGATATTGTACATTCCACAGGATTAGACAGTATCACTCATTTTTTAGTATCAAATCTATCATTTTATTTTATTGAATATTTTGAGGAATGTAACAGAACAGTTTAACATTATCAAATTGTGTAAGTTTTTTTTTTTTTCATTTCTATTAGAAGTTAGTTTCCTTTTTAAAATCACTTTAAGTAGATGTTTGCTAAAACTGAACCTCAGCATCCCTAGCATTCAACTCATTCATACTTGAGGAGTTATCACATAACACAACTATATTTATCATTACTATTCCTCTGCTTTAAAAATAAGTACTTGGCAGATATGAAAAGATCATTAAGCATCGGAGCAATAGACAGTAGTTAGACAAGTCTACTTTATCCCCGTCTTAATTGAAGTGAGTTCAAACTCCAGACATGCTATTACATTCACTTTCAGACTAATACCTTTGGGGAAGGTTTGAACCCCCTTTTCTCCTTTAGCTATGGTTTAAATCTTACCACTATTGTTCTACAAGGATGGCTTTGGCATTAAATAACCCACAAAGGTTGATATACTATTAAACAAAGAAACCAAACCAAACCAAACCAAACCCAACCCAATTCTTTTTTTATTATCTAATTAAAATTAGGTTTATATTCAGTTTTTCATAATTTTATCATTTATTATTTTTTAAAATCCAAGTCAGACATCTGTATTTACTCAACTCCTCTGCCACTGGCAGGGTGTGACACAAGCGGGCCATTGGCCTAATGAGTAGAGTGTTCACTAATGGTCTGGGAGACGGGAGTTCTATCCCAGGTCGAGTCATACCAAAAACTCAAAAAATGGTACTTGATGCCACCTTGCTTAGCACTCGGCACCATAAGGTAAGGATCAAAGCAGGGAATGGAGTAGCGCCCTCCCCTACACCTTGGTGTAGTAGCTATTGAAAAGAGAGCCTTCGGTTTACCTTAGACTAAGGTCACCAACTTTCCTTACAACTTTACTGCTGGTTTGAAATCAAATTTTTCCTTTTTGACGAGTTGCCATACCAAGGCTGCACTACTTTTTACCCATAGCTAGGAAGAGAACAGATGGATTAATGGATTTCCCAAGGGCATTAGCATGAAGTGAAACACAAACAGCTTCCTCCAGGATTTGAAATTTAATTGTTGTGTTCATTTCCTATGTCAATAACCACCTCTAAGTCAGAAGTAAGTGTCTTCCGTAGTTATTTATATGAAAGTGAAGATTTGAAAATTTACCTTTTTTGCGGCTGTATTTTCTAACAAAAAATAACTGTTTTAAAAAAAAAAAAAAAATTACTTTAAAAACTTTAAATCATCAAATATTATGAACCAGTGTTAAGACAATAAAAAGATTTTCTGAATAAATTTCTTAGTTTGTTCTTAGTTGGAAAATATGGGCCAGTGAATGGAATTTAGAAGAAAATTTGGCTATATTTGCACATGGTTTTAGGAATTTGACAAATAGTTGCACAACGCAGTAAAAGAGTTAAAGCTGAATAAGTTTAAATCTATAGATACTTTGCATTTTCAAATAATATATAAGTAAAGTTGGCGACCTTAGTCGAGGGTGACCCCAAGGTTCCCTTTTCAATAGCTACTACATCGAGGAGTAGGGGAGGGCACTGCTCCTTTCCCTCGATTGCTCCACTTTACCCTTGATCCTTACCTTATGATGCTGAGTGTTAAGCAAGGTGGCATCAAGTACCACTTTTTTGAGTCTTCGGTATGACTTGACTGGGGATTGAACTCCGGTCTCCCAGACCATTGGCTAACTCTCTACTCATTAGGCTAACGGCCCGGTTAAATAATGATATTTACTAATATATCGACAATAAAACAAAATGAATTGAGTAGATAAACAAATGAACTGAAAAGAATATTTGATTCATTTAAAATCTTGTCATTAACAATATTTTTTCATAAAAGTAATTACTCTATTTCTTATAGACACTGGTTTGGTTTGATGGCACATCAATCATTATAGGTCATTGATGCGAAATCCATTTTTATACATATAGTAGTAAAGTTAGCGACCATAGTCGAGGGTGACCCGAAGGCTCCCTTTTCGATAGCTACTACACCAAGGTGTAGGGGAAGGCGCTACTCCATTCCCAGGATTGCTCCACTTTACCCTTGAACCGTACCTTATAATGCTGAGTGTTAAGCAAGGTGGTATCAAGTTCCATTTTTAAAGTCTTTGGTATGACTCGACCTGGGATTGAACCCAGGTCTCCCGGGCCATTGGCGAACACTCTAACCGCTGGGCCAATGTCCCGGTTTTTTTCAAACAATTCAGTTTAGCATGAGTACACAGTTTAGTTCTATTTGACCCATAGATAAGAGTCTCTCAGGTATTACCACTCCAGGTTAGAGTATACCTGTGAGCAATGGCAATGAAGAAGTACTCTGCATTCCCCAAAGCTCCAGCATTACTGGAACGTCACCATCAGATTGTTTAGTGTCATATCCAGGACACTGTTTGGGGGGAGGGGCCTTACTTCTCTACAAAGAAGCAGTTGGTGTATTCTACAGTCCCAACTGACTGCACAAAGGACACTCGTGGTGTAGTGGTTAGCATTATAGGAAGTGGATGTAGCTACCCAAGTTCAAATCCTGAATGAGGCTGTTTGCATTTCACTTAACACTAAATGCCTTTTAAAAATATATAAATCCAACTATTCTTCCACATTCTATGGGTAAATAGAGTAGATTGTGCTCTTTCAATTTGGAGTGGCAACCAGTTTAGGACAGGGAAAATTCTTGATTCAAATTGGTTGTGAACTTGGAGAGTGATGAACTCCGCCAAGCTATTTTTGCCCAAGACATGCAACATGAGTTCTACCTCCACAACCAAAATATTACTGGCTGCTCAGTCTGCTGAGGCTGTAGAATACACTGACTGCAACTCTGTGTAAGACCCTCTCAACCATAGTCCTGGATAAGACACTAAATTATCTAATGGTGTGGCTCCAGTCCTGGAGCTCTGGGCAATGTGAACAACCCCCTCATTGCTATTACTCTCAGGTCCAATCTGACTTAGAGTTGTTTGTATTCAATGGGTCCCATCTATAGATCCAATAGAAATGTTTGACCATTTAACTGTGTGCAAACAAATGACTGATACTGAATTAAATTGTTAGTGTTACATAGCAATACTTGGAACCATTTAACTGCATGCAAATAAACTATTGGTGTTAGCAATATTTGAAACCATTTAAGTGTGTGTGAACAAATGATTCTTACTCAATAGAATTATTCATGTTAGATAGGAATACTTGAAACTATTTGTGCGCAAACATTGAATTATTGGTATTACATAG
Source organism: Sepioteuthis lessoniana (assembly GCA_963585895.1). Taxonomy (NCBI): domain Eukaryota; kingdom Metazoa; phylum Mollusca; class Cephalopoda; order Myopsida; family Loliginidae; genus Sepioteuthis; species Sepioteuthis lessoniana. The sequence continues at coordinate 180,018 of CAUZXS010003201.1, read as the reverse complement.
CAATACTTGGGACTATTTAACTGTGTGCAAACAAGTGATACTTGTGTGCATACAAATTAGCTCTAACTCATTTAAAAATATAATTACCTACAAAACTATTTCCTTACAAATCATAACCATTCAACTGTGTGTAAACAAATGACTGATGTTAAATTAAACTGTTTATTATATAGCAATACTTGAAACCATTTGACTGTGTGCAAAAAAAATATTACCTACAAACTGTTTGTTATCAAATCATATATTCAATGTATGTATAAACAAGATTTGGCATTAAATAACCTACAAAGGTTGATATGCTTGATTGTTTTTGTTTTGGTTGCATGTTATGGTATTAGTTTTAATCTAATTTCTCTTTTAGTGGATTACATAACTCTTACTCTAAAAAAAAAAGTGAAAATAATTTTTAGAATTTAAACAATTGAAAATCTTGATGACTTGTTAATAAGTGTTCATATTTCTAAACTGTCACTGCATTAGTATGACATCTGATTGTGGAAATTTGATACATGTATGTTTGCTTTTTAAGTAAAAATTGCTTTGTCTTTAATTTCATGAAATTAAAGCCATAAAGTAATTTTTTGTTACCATTCCAATGCTGCTGAGGGGAGTGTCTCTGTGGTGTAGTTGCTAGCATTCTGGATTTTAACATCCTAGTAAGCAAGTTCAAACTCCAGTCACATTATTACGTTCACTTTTGGATTAATACCCTTAGAAAAGGTATGTGACTCCTTTAACCTCCCATCTATGGGTTCAATACTACCATTATTGTTCTTTTATATGGATGACTTTGGCTTTGAATAACCCATAAAGGTTAATATGCCATTAAACAGAAACCAACCCAAACTAATACTGCAGTGAAAAGGAGAGTGGGATAGGCAGCTGGTATGCTGGGACAGGTGTTGTGGCAAGGTTCTTACAGGGAGAGCTAGTATGCTAACAATATTTTAATGTGTTCATCGCTGACTTGTATGATAAAGGCATACAAGTATTGACTAGGTTTCATTTAGCTTGTTTTATCTACCCTACCCCTAAACTAAAATATCAAATATTAGCTATCAATAGTACATGAGAGTGAGTCAAAAGTTTAATATTTTTGGAACTTAAGGCACAATTTGGAAGCTCCAAATAATTTTGCGCAACATGTCAGTGCACCAATTACCACAATACTACCAACCAATGTGGGTCCCTTCTATAGTTCGAACTGCTTTGGTTATGGGATATATGCCCCACAAACCAGCATGTACTAAAATATTGTACAACTTTTAACCTGCCCTAATATATTACTATATACTTTACTTTTTTGATAACATGTACACATGTATAATGGAATGTGTCTCTTTAAACTTGGAATGGCAACCTGTCTAGAAGAAGGAAAACTCTGAATTCAAACCAGTTGCTTCTAGTTTTGATAAATAGCAATTTAAAGTGTCATTTAATTTCTTGTTTGATTTCTGAGGAAAGCACAAATACTAATGGATTTTTTAAAAAAGAAACTTTCATATTTTCTAAAGATTGAAAAAGTTTTTAGAAAATATGAAATTCTTTTGGAAATGATATAATCATCTTATAAATTAAAGATGAACTTACTAACCAGCTATCTCACATTAGTCAAGGAATAATATTGACCTAATTTTGTTACATAGTAGATTGATGCAATCTACTTGTGACATGCAGTGAAGAATTCAAATTATATCTTGAGTGGAAAGATACACTAAGTTCTACCAGTATGATGGACAACCATTAAACTTGAGGTCAATCTGAGACCATGGCTCTCATTGGATGGTTTCAGTTAGGTGATCAAAACAGTTCCAAAGTTAAGAATAAGTTAATCAGTTAATGAGACCTGAGTGGTTGAATGTTCCATCATGCTCTCACTGATTCCCATTTAGGCTGAGTGGGTGATAATTAAACATTGCCCAGCCCAGTTGACTGAGGCTGTTGAATACACCATCTGCATTTATCCATAGGGGTAAGACTCCTCCCTGTAACAAGTGTCCTGGATATGACATTAAACAAACTGATGGTGAGGCTTCTGCCTCGGAGATCTGGGGAATGTGTAGTAGCCTTTCATTGCCATTGCTCCAAGGAAGGTTGACTGTGACTTGGAGTAGTAGCACCTGATAGGGTCCTTTCCATAGGTCAAATAGAACAAACTATGAGCAAACAAAAAAACTGATATTAAGTTGTTACTGTTATGTAGCTATACTTGAAACCATTTAACTGTGTGCAAAAAAAGAACTCTGGCTCATTTAAGAATATTATCTACAAAATGTGTTCACAAATCATGTATATATTTAATATATATGTATAAAGAGGATTTAGCATTAAATAACCTACAATAGTTGATATGCCATAAAACCCACCCAAACCAAATCATATATTGCCCAGTTGGCTGGGGCTGTAGAATACACTGACTACACCTCTGCAGAGGGGTAAGATCCCCCAACGAGTGTCTTCATATAAACTAAACTGTCTGATAGTAACATTCCAGTAATGATGGAGCTTTGGGGAATGTGGAGTACCCCTTCATTGCCATTGCTCCTAGGTCCACTCTGGCCCAGTGGTAGTACCTGATAGGGTCTTATCTATGGGTAAAAAAAGAACTAAACTGTGTACTTATGCTAAACTGAATCGTTTGAAATGGAATTGTTTTACCATTGAAACTGTACTGATGCTAAAGTGAATTGTTTGAAATAGAACTGTGTATATGTATAAAAATGGATTTGGTATTAAATAACCTACAATGGTTGATGTGCCACAAAACTGTATTTATGCTAAACTGAATTGCTTGAAATAGAACTGTTTTGACATTTGGACTGAATTATTTGAAATGTAGGACTGAATTATTTGAAATGGAACTGTTTTTGTATGTGAAACTGAATTGTTTGAATTAGAACTGTTTGACTAAATGGAATAGCTTGAATTAGAAAAGTTTTGACAAATAAATTGTGTACTTATGCTAAACTGAATTCTTTGAAATAGAACTGTTTATTTCTATAAAAATGTATTTGGCATTAAATGACCTACAAAGGTTGATATGCCATACAACCCAAACAAACAAAATCCTATTCAATATATATGTATAAAGATTTGGCATTAAATAAACTATAATGGTTGATATACCATAGAACCCAACCAGACTAAACATTGCCAATAAATGAAAGTAAAATGTGCACATGAAGTAGTGGTCACCTTGTCATTCTTCATCAATAAGCACAAGGATTGCAACACAAAAGAGACATCAGAGCGACCAGTACAACACACAAAGTGAAGAACAAAGTGAACTGAAGTGAGGAGACAGGAGCTGACTGATTGTCCAAACAAGGCACATGTACATAAACGTGTACATAGAACTATTGTAGTCGAAGGCAGATATCTCATATAGTATAGAAAAGTTAAGTAAAGGGCTCTGAAGGTTATATAACAATTTGGTCAATGTCCAACAATGATACTGAATGCTTTTACTTCAGTTCTTTTGTTGAGTTGACCAGGAAGTAAAACTTGTAAATGTTGAATGTTGTTAACCAATCAAGGATTAAAAAAAAATGTTTTTCTTATATTTTTCCTTATTCATTTTATAATATAGGCCAACTGGACATTGGCATAATGGTTAGAGTGTTCGCCAATGGCCCGAGTCATACCGAAGACTTTAAAAATGGTACTTGATGCCTCCTTGCTTAACACTCAGCCAATGGCCGAGTCATACCGAAGACTTTAAAAATGGTACTTGATGCCTCCTTGCTTAACACTCAGCATTATAAGGTACAGATCAAGGGTAAAGTGGAGAAATCCAGGGAAAGGAGTAGCGCCCTCCCCTACACCTTGGTGTAGTAGCTATTGAAAGGGGAGCCTTCGGGTCACCCTCGACTATGACTATGATTTTATAATATGGAAATTAAATATTAAATAGCTATGTTAATTTGTAACATTTTACCTCTATCCTATAAAAGATAGATGTATAGAAATTTATAGAGAAGAAAAAAAGTAAAAGGTGTAGTCTAGTATACTGTGTTAGTTTATCTCTCTTACATCCACACACACACACCTACCATTCCGCGCAAGTAGGATGTAAGTCAAGTTTAATTTTCAAGCAGAGTTTAATGGGTTTTAATTTATTTTTTATTCTCCTAGACTGGTTGCCATACCAAGGCTGAAGAGCACAGTCTGCTCTACTATTTACTTTAGTTGGAGGAAGAATAATCAGATTCTTACTTTCCCAAGGGTATGAGCTCTATGTGAAATGCAAACACTCTTGCCCAGGATTTGAACTCATGTCGCCATGTCCATTTCCTATGACAGTAATAATTGCACCATAAATGCCTCTCTCTCTTGATATATATATATATATATATATATATATATATATATTGTATTCAGTAATATGTCAGGTTACCATGATGGAACTTCTCTTTATTCCATAGTGAGATTAGGTTCTGTGACATATGTATGTATATGATAATAATCCAAAATGATATTGATACTTTAATTTTCAAAGGAATGAAGAATATGACTCAACATTTTGGAGTTATTTCTGTTATATCAAGAATTTGGATGATTTAAAAAAAAAGATTTTTAACACAATGCAAATCATACAAAATTATTTTTGTGTGTGTATATATATATATATATATAAATAAATGGGCCATTGGCCTAATGAGTAGAGTGTTCGCCAATGGTCCGAGAGATCAGGGTTCAGTCCAAAGTCAAGTCATACCAAAGACTTAAAAAAATGATACTTGATGCCACCTTGCTTAACACTCGGCATTATAAGGTAAGGATGAAGTAGAGCAATCCTGGGAAAGAAGTAGTGCCCTCTTCCTACACCTTGGTATAGGAGCTATTGAAAAAGGAGTCTTCGGGTCACTCTCAACTAAGGTCGTCAACTTTACTTTTTTTTTTTTTTTTTTTAAACTTATATATGCACAGTTAAATGCCCTGTCAGCTGTGACTGTAGAATAAGCCAACTGCATCTCTGCAGAGGTGCAAGACTCCATAATAGGTGTCCTCGGTATGACATTAATCCATCTGATTGTGAAGCTACAGTCCTGGACACTGAGGGTACGTGGAGTACCCCTTCATTGCTATTACTCTCTGGTGCACTCTGACTTGGAGTGTTAGTACCTGATTGGATCCCATCTATGAATCATTTAGAACTATTCTATCATTTACTCTCCTTGAAACCATTTGTATGCAAACAAATCACCTATGGCTCATTTAAAAATGTTACCAACAAACTATATGCTTGCAAATCACATAGACATATATATATGATTTGGCATTAAATAACCAACAAGGGTTGATAAGCTATGTAACCCAATCAAACTGTGTGCAAACAAAGGATTAATATCCAAATAGATAGGAATACTTGATAAATAGAATTACTAATGTTAAATAGCAATACTTGAAGCCATTTAACTGTGAGCAAGTAAATTATTGATATTAAATAGAATTAATAGTATTTGATTGCAGTACTTGAAAATATATACAAACAAAGGAGTTCTTAGTTGTTTAAAATAATGTTAACTACAAACTGTTTTCTAACAAATATAAATATATATATATTATAAAGTAAGTTAGCGACCATAGTCGAGGGTGACCCGAAGGCTCCCTTTTCGATAGCTACTACACCAAGGTGTAGGGGAGGGCGCTACTCCATTCCCAGGATTGCTCCACTTTACCCTTGAACCGTACCTTATAATGCTGAGTGTTAAGCAAGGTGGTATCAAGTACCATTTTTTTTTTTTTAAGTCTTTGGTATGACTCGACCTGGGATTGAACCCAGGTCTCCCGGGCCATTGGCGAACACTCTAACCGCTGGGCCAATGTCCCGGTTATATATATATATATATATATATATATATATATATATAAAAACAGGATTTAGAATTAAATAACTCACAAGGGTTGATATGCCATAAAATACAATCAGACACACACACACACACATCTTATTGAATGTGATGGACAAGAAATATATCATTCATTTTTTTTATTCAACCTTTTTTTTACAAGAAATTGCATATAAAAGTTAAATGGGGGTGCCTTGGGTGGTGCACTGGTGAGCAAGTTAGACTAACAAATCTATATGAATGAGTTTGAGTCTCATTGGGTACCCCATTCATATGGCCTTGTGCCACATCTAAGCAAAAAGCTTAGTAAATTACAGTAAGGCTTAAGGGTATTTAAAAGTCTCTTCCTCTGGATCCAAGCAATTTCAAACTCTTTAGCTATTGTCAAAAACAAGAATGATAATGTACATTGTTGTTTTTGGGGATATAGTCACATTGTTTTTCATTTTTTATGACTAATTTATATTAGGGAAACAAATTAGTAGTCAACAGCCACTAAAAAATTTCATCAAGAAGCACATGAACTCTCTTCTCTTAGTGGCCATCTTTCTCTTGCTTGATCTAGTTGTAGTGCACAACAATACTACACAGGAAAGAAAAGGTGATGCCCTGTAAATTTCACCTTAGTAACAATTTGCTATTACTATTGTAGTATATACTACAAATAATGTAAATCAGTTTGGAAAAGTTTCTATTATAGATTCTCTTTGTTGGTTTGTGTCCTTTGGTCTGTGATCTTAAAAGGTAGCTGAGTTTTACCCATGTGCCTTGTCAGTGTGCCAGGTAATGAGATTTGTGTTTACTCATTGACCAAGAAAAACTGGCAATGGCACTTTGTGTGTGTCACTGCGAAGACCACTTGATTTTCTGGCTGATTCCCACCTCCCATCCTCTCTCCCTCTTTGACAGAGCTTTTGTAATTACTTGCTTTTTTTCTTGATTTGTTTGAACAATAGTGATTAATTTTCTTTTCTTGATCTTTAGAACATATGAAGCCAATGCTGTGATATTTGATATTGAGAAATATACAAGCAAACACCAAAAAAGTTGTTTGTTCAACCAAGAAGAGAATGGGTTTTTTTCTGTTTTTAAAGGGTTAATAAAACTTGAGACCTGATGTGATAAGTGTGTCCAACTGCAGGATGAATATATGCAATGGCATGTATGTTTTATAGTTCTTCACTCAATCCCACTTAAATAAGACTCTAACAAGTACTACCACTTTGAGTCAGAGTGAACCTGGAAGTAATGATACAGGAATAAATCTACAGAACTATATCCTTGTCACCAGATGTAATTTAGTGCCATATCCAGAAAACATAAAAATGTGCAATATATATATATATATATATATATATATATATATAATAAACTTTTTTTGATGGGGTGGGGTACATAATTATGAAGCTTCAAGTTTGGTCATGTGCTACAGATGCCCAAAGAAGTACCTGCACAAAAAATCTCTAGTATCTGCTGTAATGGGGTCCAACTACTACTTGGTATGGAGGGCCAGCTATTTTACAAATTTGTTTGACAAGCAGCAAGTAGGCCTCCAAAATGCAAGACTAGAAACCCTAAGATCTGGCAAACAGTTTAGGGAACTAAGGACCATCACAAAGGAAAAGACTGAATACTTCTGTGGGATGTTTCAAGCTACAACAATAGTAGAGTACAGTAAAACACAAAAACATATTTATGTAATATATAATGAATCATCTGTTTGATTTGGTTTTAGGGCATATCAACCATTACAGGTTATTGAATGCCAAATCTGGTTTATACATATATATGATTTGTAAACATAAGTTACCAAAGTTAGATACTTCTAAGTATTGCTATATATCACTAACAATTCGATTAAACATCAGTCATTTATTTATACTCGGGTAAATGATCAAACTGTTCAGTTTAACATAAGTCATTTGTTTGCTGTCAATTTAAATATATAAAAATTCTATTTGACCAATAGATAGGACTTTTTCAGGTGCTACCACTCTTGGCCAAAGTGGACCTGGGAGCAATGGCAAGGAAAGGGCACTCTGGATTCCCAAAGCTCCAGCATTACTGGAACGTCACCATCAGATTGTTTAGTGTCATAACAGGACACTCATTGAGAGAATGTAACCCTCTTTTTTTTTTTTTTTTCTGTAATTTTTTATGTTAAAGGAAACATAAAGCCAATGAATTGAACAGTAATTTGGATGTAAACAGGTGAGTGATATATCCACAACACTAGTGTCATGGTGTTTTGAACAGGTGATAAATGAATTTGGAATTACTAAATGAGGCAAAGATATTACACTGATTTTTGGCAGGGGTATGGTAAATGATACTCTGAATCTGTGCTGAATTTTATGTTATTTTTAAAGGTTGATATAAAGAAGATAGTAAAAAGTGGAAATGCCTAAGGAAGCATAAAAACTAATAAATTTGTCAGACAGACATTTAACTTCAATGAACTTATGTTTTTGGAGGTGTTATTAGCTTAGTTAATTTTATTGTGCACTCTCTCTCTCTAATTGTGCCAACCAGTATACTAATTTATAAAGATTAATTTCTCTAGATTCCAAAAAGAAGCCTTCATGTCATTGAAACTTGTTTCTGATTTATAAGTTGGTTAGATAAACTATTAGACATGTTTTATCCTCTCCATTGCTTTATTTGGCTTATCTTTAATCTTCAACACCTAGTTTTAAGTTAAAGTCAATAAATAAAAGTTTAATATTAATTTGGGAGTTCCCTTAGTATAGTTGACCTGTGACATTGTTGTATGTGAATTCAAATTCTAGTTACTTGATTATGTTCACTTTCATACTAATACTCTTGAGAAAGGTATGAACTCTTTTATCTCCCCCCCCCGTAGATATGGTTTAAATAGCATCACTACTGTTCTTTTACAAGGATGGCTTTAGCATTTGATTACCTATGAAAGTTGATATAACCATATTTACCAGCCCCTCCCCTCGGGCAGGATATGACACAAGGTCAATTTTTAAGTGGAGTTTAACAGGTTTGAATTCAGTTTTCCTTCTCCTAGACTAGTTGCCTCACCAAGGCTGAAGAGCTCAGTCTGCCCTACTATTTACACATAGCTGGAGGGGGGAATAATTGGATTCATACTTTTCCCAAGGGTATTAGTGCTATGTGAAATGCAATCATTCTCGCCCAGGATTTGAACTCGTGTTGCCGTGTTCATTTCCTATGACGATAACCATTATACCACGGTCACCTCCATAACCATTACACCACGGGCACCTCCAAGTTGATATAACATTAAACAAAGGGACCAAATCTAAAATTGATTTATAGGATATCAGTATTCCTGTATTCTTATTGAATTGTTTTTGAAGGGTGAAAGAAACTTTAGAAACAATCTAAGTGTTTTGAACTCTGGTTTGAATATATGGAATAGTATGTATATTTTATAGCTGTCATTACCTTCTTGGTTAGCTGAGAACTTTTCAGCACTGTCTATTTTTTCCTTAAAATATATAAAGTTTTGTACATTTATATGTAAGAATGAACATTATATACTATTTAAAATATAAAACGGATAGATGAAATTCATCACTTGGGGACTTTGTTTTTGTTTTTTTTATTCGATGAAAGTTGTTGAGTTAAGTATCTTTAGAATACTTAGGTATTGTCATAGTAAATGGAATCATCAACCTGAATTGAAATCCTCTTAAGAAATGACTATGCAATACATGTAAATATGAACACACAATAAACATGATTCCCTAACCTTTAGACATAAAACAAACCTAGGCAGGTTGATATACAAAAATAAATCAAGTGATCAGAAACTTGATAATAGACAAAAGAAATGACTTGTATGTATTATTTAAGATATAAAATAGTTTTATTTTGTCATTTTAATACCAAGAAATAAAGAAAATAGTATAATTTTTAATGTTTTGATATTTCAACAAAAAAAATCATACTATTTATAATATTTTAGTAAAAGGAACAATTTAAATGGATTTCTTATTTATATCCTTGTGAAGATTGTGGTATATTAATTCCTGGGTCACTTTAGATAGAAGTTGATAATACCGATTCCTTAGTAGGATAATACATAATGATAATTTTTGTCATTCAGGATTACTTTGCTATTTTATTGATTTTCCTCTAGAAGGTGCTAACAATTCTCTCTTACCCATTTTAGTTTTTCTTAGATATTGAGGAAAATAAAGTTATCTTTTGTTATATTGCTTTCAGTATACACACAGTAGATTGTTTATTCAGAAATCATTATACTGTAAGTTTGTTATATAACAGATATTCTTGTTTGTTTGTTTATTTATAAAGCCTATGAGGAAATTAAGATTGATTCTGTATAATCAATAAATGATCTGTGACACAAATCTTTCCAAAAGTCCTACTCACCATGAGTAGGAGTTGAAGTACTGCTTGAAGGCTTTGGGAATTTGTTTATAGATTGATCAATTTTTTAATCTGTCAAGTTACTCAATGTTTCCCATATATTGCTGGACATTTCATACATTGCTTCAAGCTACATTACTGAAAAATAAAGAGCCTCTATTTTCTATCATTTTCCTTTCTGTAAGGAAATCATTTCCCATTTTAAATTCTCTCAATTTTTGGATAGTATCTTATGTCTATTTTAATACTTGCTTAACAAATATAGATATAAATAGTATATATAGTTGGGATGTATTTATGTTCTTTTTGATTAAAAAGCTAAATACTGATTTTACACTATTATTGTATTAAAATTCAGGCTGGAAATGCATTCAGAAAATTTAAAATAGATAAAAATAAAAAAAATAAAAATCAAACTATTATTGGCCCATTGTCAGATGGTGATTGTGAGAGATATAGGAATATTAGTTCTCATATTATTGCTATCATATATATTTTGTTTGATCTTTAAATTTCTTTTCATATATCACAGATGAGAGCTAATATTATTGTGGGTTATATTTATTCTTGGTAAAGTGTTTTTCTTATTTCAGTTTGCTGTTATTCCATTTACTAGGCAGCCATATTTGCAAGATCCATGCAACTAGTTGTACTTATGCTTCAGAACTCTCCTGTCTTAAAGATCGATATGTACAGTGATTATTTGAAAGGCAGCTTATTTTAGTTCTTTTTCCTGTTTTTGTCATGATTCCAGTCTCAATCTTTGTGTGTATGTGTGTTATATAGTTGTTGGCTGCCTTTTGTTGGCAGAGGTAAGGCTGGAGTCTGTATTAAAATAATTTAACAATGGTGAGGGTTGTGTAGATGAATGCTACCCTTTTATTATTATTATTATTCCAGGCAATAAAAGTACTCCATTTTTACCATCCCCACTCTGAGAGTTCTGTAATGACCAATAATCTACAGGCTGGCATGATTTGCTGTGAATATAGTTGTGGCACATGTTGGAACATGTGATGGTGGCATCTCTACCAGGACAGAAGTTGCATCAATATCAGAAATGAGGCTGATTCGTGCGTGTGCACAGGTTCAGCTGATTGTGTGGGTGTCTTCATCTGCATAATGATACCTGTCTGAATAAAGGATGTTTATGTTCACTAATTCATGCTTTAGTTTATGTAGATAATTAACTGATCTATTTATGTATTTGCTATTTTTATTGCGTTTCTATCCTAATAAAAAATATTTGCACTGATTTAAATAGTGCATTGACCTAATAGTTTGAAGTAATAAAGGAAGTGTGTTGCTTGGTATAATTTTTGTCTCATTTTTAGAAGGATGAATTTTCTTTGATCATTTGGAACTAGCTGCTAAGATCTCAAAAGAAATTTCTATCTCTTGTAAATATTTTGACATGTGATTTAAGATTAGTGTTAGAAACATATATATATATAGCTCAACAGGACCAATTTTTTTTTTTTTTTTTTTTTTTTTTTATTCATATTGGACTTTTTGTACTTTTTCATACTCCTATAAATTTACTGTCATAGACAGGTTGATTTTGGTATATACAGTTCCCCTCACAGCCGATTAGTAGTTTAATAGTGTCATTAGTAGAGAATATAGACCCCCTTCTTCCCATGTTCATTTTGGCCTATTTTATCCCTTCCCAAGGACATAATGTCATCCTGTTAGTGGGACTTAGGAAATACTGACTGTATCTGAAGCACAGGGGTAAGACCTCCTCCTTAAAAAAATGAGTGTCTTGGATATGACACTAAACTGCATCTGATGGTGAGGTTTCAGTTCTGGAGATCTTGGAGTGGTACTACCTGTTAAGGTCCCATCTATGGGTCAAATAGATCTTTTTGAAAAGTATTAGTATTATTTATGATACTTGAAACCATGTAACTATGTGCAAATTATTTGTATTAGATAAGAATACTTAATATCTTATAACTTAGTGTAAAAATCTTAGTAGCTACTCAAAAAATGTAAATGTAGTTGTACAATGCTTGCAATTACCTAACACCTAGGCATAAAATAACCCTAAACAAGTTGACATGCTGTTTCAATGAAAATTCACATATAAAAGCAATTTATATTGGGAGTTCAAACAACAGAAAGCCAGAAATGGCAACTTCAGCTTTGTGTTGTCATTTGTTTAAAAAAAAAAAAAAAGTGCTGTTTAAAAAAATGTTACTGAGCTTGAAATTCATACATGTTGAACCACATTAATTTGGAATAAGATTTTGTGTTGTCCCTGAAATTTAAATAGGTGTAAAAAAATCAGCATTTTTTATTGTATGCCAAAGCTGAAGTTACTGTGCACAAGTGGATCAGAAGAAAATGGAAAAATTTCTTTGGCTGAAATGAAAAAGTGGATAGGGTTTTTAGAAAAATGTGCAGTAGTAAATGTTGACTGTTGAAGAATAAACTAATTTTCGAGAGAAATAAATGTACTTGATTTTGATACAGTTTCATTATTCTATCTGGTCTAAAACTGGTTTTAAAGGATTAGAGACCTTATCAGTCAATCTTCATAAATTTCTTTTTTTGTTTGGAATTCAGCATTTCCTTTACTGAATCTATACCTTTATTTCTATTAAACAAAATTATTTTGTCAATGCACGAATCAAATTCCTTATACATACACCATGAAAGGATGTATAGAAAGAAATTTGATTTATGTATTGTCAGAATAGTTTTGTTCAATATACATACAGCATGAAAAGTGAGGTGCTCATGGTGTAATGGTTATCATCAGAGGAAATGCATACTGTGACCTAAGTTCAAATCCTGGATTAGGCTGTTTGCTTTTTATATTGCTCTAATGCTTTTGGGAAAGGTATGTATCTATTATCCCTCCAGCTCTGGAAAAATAGTAGGGCAGACTGGGATTTTTAACCTTGGTATGAAAACCAGTCTAAAAGGAAAACTTTAAATTAAACCTGTTAAACTCTGCTTAAAAAAATTCACTTTGTCATGTCCAGCTTGTTGTGGAGGGATTGGGTAAAATACATAAGCATGAAAGGGGCACCTAGTATTGAGTAATGGTCAATGTGTTCGGCTAGCAGACATTATTAGTAAGTTTGATTTTTTTTTTTTTTTTTTTTTTTTTTTTTTTTTGCTAGGTGCTTTATATTTTTGGTGTTTCTAAGCTTGATTAATAATTATATACAGTATGAAAATTATTAATTCATATGTAAAATTTGCTTGGAAATATGGAGATTAGTTATACCTTGATAAGCACTCTAGTATATTTGTTCCTAAAAAAAGATAGTATTATTATAACATTGCTTAGATAGAGATACAAGTTTGACCGGCTATTTTTAACTGAAACATCCAGAGATTTTGCTGTCAAACTATCCAAGCACTTGATAACTTTACATAACCGCATACAATGTAATCTAAGGTAAAGATAAAATTAGAAAATAAGTTTTATTAATTAAGATGTAATGTCGTCGTAAAATTATGAAACAGGTTTAAATTAATCAACTTGAGTCACAAGTACATTCACCATTAATTCAGTTGAAAAGCAGTCATGACAAATATGAGAATATTTGAATATGAATATCTTCATAATCTAGTCCTATTCTTTTGAAAATATTGTGCTAGAAATTGTTTTAGAATATGTTATTGGACTTTAACAAGATTGAATGGATTAGTGCTGTATATCTCATCTGGGAGTTACTTTCCAGAGCTGCTGAAATACGCCAGGCATAATTTAACGAGATAAATTATGATATTTCATCTACAAGGTATGTTAACCGAAAAGCGTAGTATGTAGTTATTTTGTAGATTGTGTAATGTAGTGGGCACGTCCTACCCTGGTGAACCTATGGATTGGCTGTGTGGCTAGAAAGGGTCAACCCCAAGACCTCTCATGGTAAGTACAAGAAACTGTTACATGAGAGTTGGGGACTTTTGAAAGGGTCAGTCAGTAACTAATAGAGGACAAGACTTCTCTCCCAGGGAGGCAGGGCTATAATTTAGCAATTCTTTCATCGAGTCAAAAATGTAACTTCAAATCTTAAGTTCTGGACTGGTCTAGAAGGAGGTTGAAACACAGTAGTAAAGAGAGTGGTATTTTTTCTTTGACCACATGTCTGACTTTTTTCTTTCCTATGAACTCATTATTATTCCTTCATCTTATTTTTATCTCTAACTTTCAGTGAGACCCATCAATACAACAATTGTCCATGATACCAATTTTATAGTTATTAATTTTGTAAAGTTAACATTATTAAATTTATTTTACAAATATATCTGAAAAAAAAGCAACCAATCAAAATCCTGTGAAATGCTCAGGAGTATTATTGTGATGTAAAGTCAGAGTAACTTAATTTTTTAATTTTAAATTTCTTTTTTATTTTAAGAGCATCATTTTCAAATTGTGTAATAATTGGCCAGCATACCACTTAATGCTTTTTATAGCTTCTATTCAATGGTTGCCAGTCGTTTCCTTAATAATCAAGACCTAAAGTGACTTCCTTAATATAGATTCAGGTCATTCATATTGTTCTTCCATTATATTTATTTGTTGAATTGTTTAATTTACTCTTTTCAAATATAAAATTAGCCTGTAATTTGTTAAAGATGATTTCATAAGATACTTTAACAATAGTAATCTTTATTTAATTTTGTTTTGTTATCAATTTTGACTAGTTTTTCCTTTTCGTTTTTTTTTTTTTCTCATAAAAAACAACCACCCCAAAATAAGGTATTAATGCTATTGGTGTGTAAAATAACATGTTGCTGACAGATCAAGAAATGAAATTTAAAAAAAAAATTGGTTTATCAACCTGATTTAGGCTTTTGCTATATGAATAACTCTTTAAGCTTAGTGGTATAGCTGCTTGTATGGATAACTAGGCTTCCCTAAGGATAACTAGGATGCAAGTTTGGATCATACTGAGTGTATCTTATTATCTTGGATATCCACTATTCCTCACTGCTGTAGATATAAAGGTTTGCTGATTGGTTATGTTTTATGGAATGACAAATCTTGTAGATTATTTAATGCCAAATCCTGTTTATGTATATATATTAAATATATAGGATTCATGAATCAATAGTTTATAGCTTACATTTTTAAATGAGCTCATTTGTTTGCATACAGTTAAATGCTGACTGGGCCAAGAGTGGTAGTACCTTTTAGGCTCCCATCTATAGGTAAAATAGAAATATTTAATCATTTTCTATACTTGAAACCATTTAACTCTGTGCAAATGAATAATGTTGAATTGTATTATTAATTTTAAATAGCAAAACTTGAAATCATTTAACTGGATGCAAACATAAATCTTATATATACCAAATCCTTTATATATATATATATATATATATATATATATATATATATAGGATTTGGCATTAAATAACCTAAAATGGTTGCTGTGCCATAAAACCAAACCAAACTACCACTCTGGGTCAGAGTGGACCTTGTGGTAGTGAAAGAATGCTCCATATTCTCCAGAACTAGAACATCACTCTCAGTTGGTCCTGTGTCATAAACAGGACACTTGTTGAAGGGTTCTTACACTGACTGTACCTCTGCAGAGAGGTATTTTACAGCCTCAGTCTACAAGTTCGCCATAGATCTAACAATTTGAGTTGGTTCACCATAGATAGGTGCATTCAATAAGTTTCCAGACTTTTTTTTGTACGGACATTTAAAATTGTCGTAGACTCTTGAAAATTCAGTATGTCATTGCTATACATCTTATGAGATGACTGACAAATTTTTATGATTTCAGGTTCAAATGAACAGCTACAGCAGGAATTCGAATACACCCTACTAAAGCTTGATTTGTCACAGCTGGTGAATTTCAAAAATGCAATATGACACTTTAGAAGAACAATATGCAATAAAATTGTGTTTTAAACTTGGAAAAAAATGACACAGAAACGTATGGAATGTTTCAGACTGCTTTTCAACCATCTTGCATGAATCAAGCATTAGTTTTTGAGTGGCATAAGAGATTCAAGGAAGGCAGGGAGTCTGTGAAGGGTCATGAGAGGTGTGGGAGGAGTAAGGAAGTCAATACACCAGAGTTGATTGGCCAAAGGGTTAGGGTTACTATGCTAAGGTTTTAAGGGAGTTCAGGAAGAGATTCCGTCAAAAGAGGCCAGCACTTTTCAAATCGGGTCAGTGGCATTTCCAGCAGGACAATGCACCAGTCCACAACTCCATCTTTGTCACAGACTATTTGACCAAGATGGGCATGTGAGACAGTTCCTCACCCTCCCTTTAGTCCAGACCTTGCTCCCTGTGACTTTTGGTTATTCCCTAAGCTCAGAGGCTGTCGTTATGAGACAATTGAGATGAAAGAGGCTGTGATGAAGGTCATTGACACGCTCACAGAAGAGGACTTCCATTGGGCCTTCTAGAAATTGTTGGAATGGTACAACAAATGCGTTGCAGCCAGAGGAGATTACTTCAAAGGGGACTAGAGTTTCATGTGTGTACTATCAATAAAAGTGCCCATACGAAAAAAGTCTGGAAACTTATTTAATGATCCTTGTATCACAATTTGAGTTAGTTCATCATAGATATAACAATTTGAGTTGGTTACCGTTAAAGAAAGAAAGAAAAAATCAGCAGTAATCTCATTAACATTAAACAAAGAATGAAGTTATTAATAATATTGTAAAGAATACTAAAGACCCATGATACATGATTTAGAATTTCTAGACAGATCATAGAAAAAAGCTTTGCAATGCTTGTTTGTTGAAAAAGTTGAGTATGGTTTAACATTGTTTGTGGTAAGTATGTATTTATCCAACCCTCTGCCACAGACAGGAAATGGTACTAAATCAGTTTGTAAGTGGATAAAGTTGGTTTGAATTCAGAATTTACTTTCTCCTAGACTGGTGTGTAAATATCCATAGCGTAGCTGCTCATATGCTAGCCTATGACAACATAATAAGCAAGTTTGTACTCCAGTTATGCTATTATATTCCCTTTCAGACTAATACCCTTGGAAAAGTATGAACCCTTTTAGATAAAAAATGAAACTGATTTTGATAATAAATAACGATACTATATGATAAAATCAACTGAACAACACACATACATATTTCTAAGGTTGCATAATCATAAAACAGGATTAAAAAAAAACATGATTTTAATGAGTTGATCCTCTGGTGAGCTAGTATTTGACCTATCTTCTGTTAAATTCAACTATACAAATTTTTGTCAAACACAAGCTCACCTGAAAATCAACAATGTGAAACTCTGAGTCATAGGTTTTTATCCTTTTTTATCTTTTTTTATATTTAGAAAATATTGTGATATTTTTGTGCACTGCAAATATTTTACAGATTAAAAATGCTTTTAGCCTTAAGTTTTATTTCTAACTATATATTGTGTATTTAGTCAGATTTCCTTAAAGATGACAGACAAGGATTTGGAGTTGAGTTTTTTTTTTTCAATTGACATTAACATGTTGGCAATTATTATGTCACAAGTGTGGATGAAGGATTTTAAAGATTGTTCGAAATCTCTTCATGTTATAACCAGTGTATATGTACTTTCGACCACATCTTTAACACTGTAACAGCTGTACCCACATCCTCAACAATGACCAACAATCAGTTATAACATCAGATTTCAGATAATTTTTAAATTCTCTTCATTCACAGTTGTGACTTATAGCTGGCCAACATAAAATGACCAATAAGAAAAAATCTTGACGCCAAAACCTTGTCAGTTACCTTTTAATAAAGTATGCCTACAATATATATATTCTATTTTTCTACTTTATATAAAGTAGAAAAATAGAATATTCCAAATAAGATGAATTTATTTTGATGTAAAGCTAACATTAAAAATTTTGGTTTTTATAACCTTCATCAGGACTTTGATATCATGAGAATTGTTCGCACAGCAATGGATGCTTATCGAGATAACAAGAGCAAATAAAATGTATATAATGAAAAAGATATAAACGTGCATTTAGCATTCTTAATTTAAAAGTATTAATTTGGATTATTCTGTTTCTACTTTCTTCATACTGTTGGATTCAGATCCATATTTACTTCCATATATATATATATATATATATATATATATATATACGCACACACTTATAATTAACCTATAAGATTCTAATAGTGTGAAAAAATCCAGATGGTACAATTTGCAAATAAAAATTATACAAACTGATATCTGGAAAAAAATTCAATAAAAGACTAACTGGACCTGTACTATTTGAAAATAATCAAATAGTGTTGCAATGCCTTGCTAAAAGACAAAAAACATTGGCTGGATCAATTAAGCTAAATGTAAAAAGTGCTCCATGCACTAAGTAGAGTGAATTTAAAGGAGTAAAGCCTGCAGATTCTTCCTGATGATCCAGTTGGTGGAACCTAGGTAGAGTGGTCTGACTCGGTAGGCTTTACTACTTCATACACACACACACACACACATATGCACAGTGCTCTGTAATTGCTTGTTAATTGTCTTGGCATAATTTCAATTGGGTTTTTATTTTATCCTTTATTAGATTCTGAAGACCAAGCTTAGACAGTAGTCAGACATTGTATTATATCTACTTGTTGATCACACATTCAATCCTGCTTTTACCTATAATGATTGTTGTAAGCCCACCTGTGAATGGCAAAGCTCAAAACTGACTCACCTGCCGCTATAATAGTCATGATAGTTATTGGTATTGATGTCGACAAAAACAAAAATCCCTTTCACAGTTATCGACCTGTGCGCTATTTTTATTTGCAATGGTTTTACTTGTGATAACAACATAATTGGTTGTGCAATGGCTGTCGTATCAACTGTTGTAGCATTATAACAAAAACAGATGAAAACTGAATATATTCTCTATGTATATAACTTCATTAAACCCTAGAAGGTTTAATCAATTGTAAAGTTTTGATCCTTTTGATAAACAAGAGAAAAAAAAAAAGTTTCATATTTTCTTACTCTCCAACAGACAGGTATTTATTACATATTTATTTTTGTCTTAATTGCATTATCAAATCACAAACAGTATTTTTTCTAAACTGGTTGCTGACAATATATAAAGGAAATTAATCTGTGCAGAAAAATCAGATATTGGAGAAAATATTTCATTGATTTTTTTTTTTTTTTTCTTTTTAATGACGCATTGTCAACCATTAATAATTTTTGGTCACTATTTCTTTCATCTTAATTTCAGTTGCTTTTTATGACAACTACTCAGACTGTCAGTCTGCAGCAGTGACTAAACACTGCAAATCAGAAATAATTAATGATTAACAGTGCTTAATCTAAAATAAAGTCAAGATAACATAAATTTGTGCTCAATTAACTTTTCTATGTTTGCAGCGAAATTTAAAGTTGATGACTTTGATCAAATTTAATTAATACATGTAAAAATTGTGTTGCTTTAACCATCCAGGTGACTTAGTCCAATAAGCATTGAAGAAAACTAGCAATATATTTTTGTAACAATTGTAGTGTATCTAAATTTTATTAAAGGGTTGAAATATGCTTTTATGAAAATCTGGAATTTCAGATTTTTAATAGCATGAACTTAGAGCATTTTTTAAATATGACACTGGAAATTGGCTTTTTTAAAATAAAGTTACTTTTGGATTGCCAGTTATGGCCAGTATTATATATATATATATATATATACACACACAATGCATTGTTTTACAGGAAATAGTCATTCTAGCCAATTTCACCTTGTGTCAATTTCAAAGGTCCACAAATCCTAAAAATTGCAACACAATAGCATTAATCATACTTATTTCATGACCATTGAAAATTTTCACTTTTTGAGTTTATTGCCAATTTTGGAGGCTTGTATTTTGAAGTTGGGTTTGTTATAACCCTTGGTAAGGTTGTTGTTCTTATCCCAAAGTGTTTTAAAATCAGAACTAATTGTTTTAATTTAAATAAAATTGACTAGAATAACCCAATAAAAAACAATTCTGTTGTAGCTTTTGACCAAAACCCCCAAAAGTATATTATCATGTGTATTCATTAAGAGAATTGTGACAAGTTGGACGACAATTCTTTTCTTACTAGTATAAAATAAAAAACATAAACAGATGTTGCCCAGTCGGTTAGGGCTGTAGAATATACAGACTGCTTCTCTGCAGAGGGTTAAGACCCCCCCTCAACGAGTGTCTGAGATATGACACTAAACAATCTGATGGTGAGGTTCCAGTAATGCTTTGGGGAATGCAGAGCACCCCTTCAATGCCATTGCTCCCAGGTCCACTCTGGCCTGAGGTGGTAATACCTGATAGGGTCCTATCTATGGGTCAAATAAAACTAAAATGCATACTTAGGCTAAACTGAATTACTTGAAATGGAACTGTTTTTGACATTGAAACTGTACTTACACTAAACTGAATTGTTTGAAATAGAACTGATTATCTGTATAAAAATGGATTTAACCTACAAAGGTTGATATGCCATAAAACTCAACCAATCATAAACAGATGTTCTTTTCATCCTTGAGCAACTTTGTTAAATTATTTTTACTTGACACAACAAATTTTGAGCAATTTTACATTGAATAAAAGTACACTATTTTATATTTGATATACAGTTATTATTGATATTTGATAGACTTTTCAGTTATATTTTCATGCAATATAACACTTTTACTCTTATTAAAATTCTAATTTTTTTGTAATAATCAATTTTAATTTATTAAGTTTTGTTTACAAACTCTTTGGCAATAATCACTCAAATAAATTGTAATTAGTATCTGCTAAACTGAAGATAATTTTACTTACTGAAATAAATTAATAAGTTGAAAGTGAAAGTTTTATGGTTTATTCAATTAAAATACTCATGGTATCTAATGAAGATTTATTTTATAAAAATATTTATAATATTTAATAAAAACATATTTAAATGTATGTATGTATGTATTGTATTTAATTTAATAAATTTATGGTATTAATTTATAGTATTAATCGATTTATGGTATTCAAGAAAGATATATCTATGGAATATTATTCAAAATAATTCCATTATTAAAATGATTTTAATATATTCATTATATCTAATAAAAAAAAAATTGTTAGATTTAATTAAAATAAAAAATCAAAGGACTTTTTTGTTGGGTTTATTGAAATTTTATTTTACTTTTTTTTTTTTTTTTTTTTTTTTTTTTTTAAAGATTATCTTTGGAAATTCTTATTGGATATTCAGTTTGGTTTTACTTTAAATAAACTGCTGAAGAAGTAAATCATTAAATTGTCTGCATTTGTCCAAGTTTATATAACCAATGGTTACTTGGATTGCTGGTGTTTTTTTTTTTTTGTTTTTCTTCCATCTATCTATTTCTCTCTCTCTTTCTCTCTCATATATATATATATATATATATATATATATATATATATATATATATATATAAGAGAAAATAAGTTATGTGAAAACCAAAATTTGATAGTGTTTATTGAATATAACATTTGACATATTTATACTTTTTACCAGATAATGATTTGGAAATATTTTTTTTACAAATTTTATATATCATTATTTAATTAAACTTGTCATTAAGTGAAATATTATATTAGATGAATAAATACTCCAAGTTTTCTCTTTATATTATAATTTCTTCCATATTTTATCCATTTCAAAAAATGCATATATATGTGTATGTCTCATCAATATATATTGTTGAATTTGACTTTTGAAGACTTTCTAATTATGGTGTTTTTCTAATTTGGTTCTGTTCTCTGAAAACTATCTATTTGGCAGATGTTAAGTAAGGAAAAATATCAATTATATGCAATGAAATATGTTTAAGAGAAATTGTTGGTTAACTATGAAGTTAATATGTATTATATAATTGATCAATATGGGTGGATCTATAACTCTGAAGACTTTCTTAGCTAAATTTTGTTGTGAAATATGCAGGTCCTTTTATATATAAGATGAATATTGCCTAAGGAATTGACTGTAGGAAACACTGTTTACAGTTGCACCTTTTTCAAGGAAACCAATAGCCATGGGTCCTTTCATGTCCCAGAAACACTGTCTTTTTGACCTAACTGCTGCACTTGGAACTTTTTCTTTACTGCAGAGTCACTGTGTTTCAACTCCATGGAATGCCTCTTGAACTCAGGCTTATAGTGGTAAACCCAGGTTTAGCCCATTTATAAACATTTTTTTTCTTATACATCACATGTTCTTCTGTAAATTTCACATGGTTTGCATTTCTCAGCCAGCAAAAATTTGATGACAGACCTCTGTTCAAGCCTGGATTTTTCTATTTGATTTGCTGCCAAAACAAATATCAGCCTGAAATCAAATATTTTTGTTATAAACCAATTCCATACAATGCAGTTTACATTTTAAGGGAAAAAAATTCTGAAAAAAAGTTTAGTTTGCTCTTATTTTTTTCTAAATTCCCTTTATTTATTGAATGACCCTTATATTTCCTGTCTAATGTTCTGTCTGTATCAGTATCATATGTAGCATTTACATGGATGAACTAGATTTGGCATTAGATAACCTACAATGATTGATATTCCATAAAACCAAACCAAACCTAAACACACAGTTCCTTAATTGCAAAGGCTCAAGATAATCCTGGATGAATTGAAATGTTATTAAAATCAATCAATCATTTTTCTTACAAATGACCAAGAGTTTGATACAAAATTAAAAAGGGGAGTCCCCATAGCATAATGGGTAAAGTGCTGGACTGCAGCTTTGAAGTAGGCAAGTTCAAACCCCAGTTGTACTATTACATTCACTTTCAGACTAATACCCTTTGGAAAGGTATGAACCTCCTTATCCCTCCAGCTATGGGTTAAATAGTATCACTATTGTTTTTCTACTAGGATGGATTCAATAATCTTTGAAGGTTGGTTGACATGCAATTCAAAGAAAGACAGGAAATTAGAATTTTTTTTCCAAGTTCAGATATTTTTATTAACACCTGATGAATTACATACAGCTTTTAAGATGGCCATTGATGTACATCAACAGGATAGTATGACTTAGGATGAACACTGACAAAAATATATAAGTAAATATAAATCTCTTAAAGTTGCACTCGCATAAATTCATTACTTTCCTCAAGTTTTGAAAATAATGTCTACTCTGAATCCCAAGCATCTTAGTTACCTCCCTTGTAAATCATGACTATCTTTTGATTATGTAATATTTTATTGACATCAGAACTAATTTCATTTGGAAACTAAAAAAAACAAACTAAAACCTTTTTAGGGCTGACTCCAACAATTCCTGAAAATTTGCTTGAAATTGAGCCAAAAATGGCAGAGAATTAGTGATATATGAATGGATGGACGGATAGTTGATGAATTATAGGATTGTCATATTTGTATATAATACAGCAAATCATAGCAAGATTTTTATTTCATTGATTTATTTTAATGGTATGTCAGCCTGTCAAGGGTTATTTTATGTCTAAAGGTTAGGGAATTACATTCATTGTATGTTCATATTTACACTTTTTTGTGTAAATTTTTCTTTATTGTTTATTTTTTTGCAAAAAATCTTAAGTTTTAAACAGATCAATTTGACCCATAGATGGGACCCTAACAGGTACCAACACTCCGTGTTAGTGGGCCTGGGAGTGATAGCAATGAAGGGATAGTCTATACTCCCCAGATCTTGAGCCTTACCATCTGTTACAGTTTAGTGTCATACACTGGTCATCCCTTTTTTTGGTGGGGGTCTTACCCTCTCAGCCAAGAATACAGTCAGCATACTCTAAACCCTTTTCATAGGACAAATTTTTATTTGAGCAGCACACTTAAAATGTTCTTGGAGAATAAAGCAATTTCCTGCCAAATTTATGACTGAATGATAATTTTGTGAGCTCTTTATTCACATTGAACATCGTTTTCTGTGTATTTGCCCAATCCTCCTGCCACAAGGTCAATTTTTAAGTGGGGTTTAACAGGTTCAAATTCAGTTTTCCTTCTCATAGACTGGTTGTGATTCCAAGGTTAAAGAACCCAGTCTACATTACTATTTACCCATAGCTGGAGAGAGAAAAGTTGTATAAGTGCTTTGTGAAATAAAAACCTCATCTAGGATTTGAACTTGGGTAGCTGAGTCCACTTCCTATGA
The DNA here is from genome assembly GCA_963585895.1 of Sepioteuthis lessoniana. NCBI lineage: Eukaryota > Metazoa > Mollusca > Cephalopoda > Myopsida > Loliginidae > Sepioteuthis > Sepioteuthis lessoniana. Next base: position 155,706 of record CAUZXS010003201.1, on the reverse strand, counting down.
CAACAACCACTATATCACAAGCACTTCCATATTTTCAGTATAATTGACATGATGGCCCAGGAGACCTGCATTCAATCCTAGGTTGAGTCATACCAGAGACTCAAAAATGGTACTTGATGCCTCCTTGCTTAACACTCAGCATTATAAAGGAACGGATCAAGGGTAAAGTGGAGCATTTCAGGGAAAGGAGTCGCACCCACCCCTACACCTTGGTGTAGTAGCTATTGCAAAAGGGATCCTTCAGGTCACCCTTGACCATGGTTGCCAACTTTACTTTATGAAATGCTAATCAATCCTTAACACCTTACTAAATAGAGGCTTCAATATCATCACTGACTGCTGTTAGAATAGGAACCCAATGAATGTGTTTAATGATTGTCTAGTTGAAAATTTTAATCTTGAAGTCTTTTATAAAAGGCTGTCAATAACAGCTCATTTCTAGTACCCAGTTTATTTGTGTACATGTGTAATTTGTCTAATTTGATATTCTCTCACTAACATGTAATCTCTTAACTTTCTACAATTTGTCCTCAACTCTTACTCAATAGTAGTAAATAAACTTGTTTGTTACTTTTCGTTTTTCATTACTCCCTTTTTTTATGTTGTTTTCATACGGTTATTCAAACTACTTCAGCCCAATTTGCTGGGGTTGTAGAAAATGCCAGTTGCATCTCTACAGAGGGTTACGCCCCTCTCCCTTCAATAAGTGTCCTGATATGACGCTAAACCATCTCATGAAGCTTCGATTTTGGAGCTTTGGGGAAGATGGAATAGTCTGTCATTGCCATTACTCCCAGGTCCTCACTGACCTGGAATAGTAGTACCTGTAATAGTAGTACCTGTGTGCAAACAAATGTGTAATGTTGAATAAAATTATTAGTGTTAAATAGCAATACTTGAAACCATTTAATTGTGCAAACAAATGAGCTCTGGCCTTTTAAAGAATGTTTCCTAGTAACTATTCATTTGCAATTCATATATATTTGATATATACACACACGATTTTTGCATTGAATAATCTACAAAGGTTGATATATCATAAAACCCAACCAACCAAACCAGTTATGTCTTAATTGATTTTTTTTCTTCCATAATAATTTCTATGTGTACTCAGTTGTTATATGGTTGGGTAATGGTTAAGGACAATGTTGCATATATAATTGATGAGTAATGTTTATTTACGCTGTTGAGGTCATGATATTTTTTAAACATTCACAACTATACTAAGTTGTTTTTTAATCTTGGCAGTGCCTTTGACAATTGCTAAACTCATTGTTGAGTTACATCCTGTTTTATAGAATTTATTATAAATTACACAAGAATGCTGCGAGCTGTATTGAACTAGCCCTGGAGGCAACACCCCACCAAACAGCAGCTGTACGGCCATCTACAACCCATCACACAAACTATCCAAGTTAGATGAACCAGACATGCGGGACACTGCTGGAGAAGTAAGGACAAACTCATGAGCAAAGAACTCCCGTGGACCCCTTCACATGGACGAGCAAAGATTAGATGACCAGCTAGAACCTATATACAAAAAGCTCTGTGCCAATACAAGATGTAGCCTTGAAGACCTCCCGGGATCGATGGACGATAGAGAAGGATGGAGAGAGTGGGTCAGGGAAATCCGTGCTAGCAAACAACATGATGATAATATTGTAATTAGTATCTGATATATATATATATATATCACTTGAGAAATTATTTACTATTATTAGGAAGGTACAAATTAGATTGGACATTGTTTTAATGTTACTGTACTAACAAATCACATTACAATATGTTATTTTTACTATGTCATTACATACTATAATATATTCTAACAGATAAAACATACTATAGTATGTGCTGACAGATTAAACATACCATAATAGGTACTAACCAGATTAAACATAGGTAATGTCATTAAATTACTGTACATGATTACATATAAATATGTTTGAATGTTTCAAAATAAGGTTTGCATGTATTTACTCAACTATTCTTCTATGGAAAAGTAAATCCACCCCTTATTTTGCATCAAAGGAGGAGAATCAGAGTAGGTCAACACCTGTGTAAATTTGATCTGAGCTTGTATTGCATACCTATTCAGGGTATATAATATATATTCCATTATTTTATTAATGGCCCTTACTTTACGATCAGCTGGCACCCATATCTTAACTCATTTTCTCAGTTGCCTCATGTTGCTATTTTTATTCTTGTTCATTGTTGTCATTTCCCGTTGTTCTGAATTCTGTGCAACCTATGGAGTGGAAAAGAAGACAGCTTATCCTGTATGCCAAAGTGAGCATGCAGAATGAAGAGAGAAAAACATGGCTGCTCTGACATTTCAATTTATTGACACATGGTCTCGAGTGATGAGAATTTGCAGGAGTGGATTATGCAATTTTTTTTTTTTTTTTAAGCATAAAAACTGCCACTCACGGGAGGAAAAGCAACATTTTTTTCAGTAAAGGTGTTTCTGTTTGTCAGCACAGTAGACAAGGAAGTCGGTAACCTATTGTTAGTGATCAATTTCCAACCAGTTCAACCATACAACCACCATTTTACATGCTCACAATACTTTATTCCTGAGCTACTACAAATTCATCACTTGTCCGATTAAACAGAGAATCAGTGAGCAAGATGGTGCATTCAACTGCTTGGTGCTTGCCCAGTCGTCTGAGGCTGAAGAATACATCGACTGCATCTCTGCAGAGGAGTAAGAAAATGAGTGTCCTGGATATGTGGAGTACCCCTTCATTGCCATTATTCCCAGGTCTACTTTGACCTGGAGTGCTCGCACCTGATAGGGTCATATCTATGGGTCAAATAGAACTGTTTGACATTTAAACTGTACAAACTAATGACTTTCATTAAATTGAATTATCAGAAATAGAACTGTTTGACCATTTAATTGTGTGTAAATAAATGACAGATGTTTAATTGAATTATTAGTGACACATGGAAATACTTGGAACAATTCAACTGTGCTAATGAATGAGTAATGCTGAATAGAATTGTTAGTCTTAGATAACTATACTTGAAATTCTTTAACTGTGTGCAAATAAAACTATTAGTAATATTTGAAACCATCTAAGTGAGTGCAAGAAAATGTTTAATACTAAGTAGAATTGTGTTTGAATATTTGGAACCATTCATCTGTGAAAACTATTGCTATTGTGTGCAAACAAATTAGCTCTAACTCATTTAGAAATAAGATTACCTACAAACTACTAACTTACAAATCATATAACTATTTCAATGTATGCAAACAAATAAGCTCTGGCTTGTTTAAAAATGGCATCTACAAGCTCTGCATTTACACATAGATGTATAAAGAGAATTTGGCATTAAGTAACATATAATGGTTGATATGCCATGAAACTCAACCAAACCAAACCTGCTCAGAGCAAGGGTTTTTTTATTGACTAACTTGTTTCTAACTCTAGAGCCGTTTTGGTCACCTGGTTGAAACTATCCAATGAGCAATAGTCCCAAATTGACGTTGAGTTCAGTTGCTTTCCATTATATTGACATCTGTTTTTCTATGCCTTTAATAGTTTGGGACTTAATTTGAATGATATGCTACATGTCAATAAAGATCTATTATGTAATACTTGACCATGCATACATGCTAGTACTTTTCAGTAAACTGACCCCTCCAGTGTAGACAATTAAACATGTAAAAGTCAGATGTGTTTGAAAATAGAAAAGAATCTGCTTTTTAATTTTTATTTAAAGAAAAAAAGAATTTTCCAACTCGATCTTAGCAAATATTCTTATTTACATGGGTACATTTCTGTGTTAAGGTCAGTTGTATGGCCTACAACTATAAAAGTTTTTTATTTACCTGTTTCCACCTGTCAGAACTTTCTAACGAGCCTTTAGGCTGTGCCTCATTACCTGGATGTCTACATGGGGCTGTGGAGGGGGGGTATCTTGGTGCAAATGAATTGAATGAGGTAGGGTGGGGACATATATAACCTATTGTTAATTACTACAATTGTGCTGTTACCATAACAACAGGCTTCCAATTAGTTTGCTTATATTCTTTCTTTCACCCTCCATGACTGAGACCGGGAGCTCTGGTTGCATTGCCTGAGGGTGTCATTAGTAGAATGGCTATTTCTCTGTTGTTGTTTGTTAATTTGCGAGCTACTGTGTTATGTATACCAATTCCTCTGTACTCTCTTGCACACTTATTTTAAATATACAACCAGGGAAATATGCACAAGTGCGTAGTATTGACATACAATACACATTCTTATACTTTTGTGTACACACTTGGCTTGTCAGCATGTCCACTCCCTGTAAAGATCTCCATATTGTTGTTTTTATAAGAGATTATTATTTTAGTTAACTGAGCCATTGGCCTAATGAGTAGTGTTCGCCAATGGTCTGAGAGACCAGGGTTCAATCCCAGGTCGAGTTATACCAAAGACTCAAAAAATGGTACTTGATGCCGCCTTAACACTCAACAATATAAGGTAAGGATCAAGGGTAAAGTGGAGCAATCCTGGGAAAGAAGTAGCGCCCTCCCTACACTTCAGTGTAGTAGCTATTGCAAAAGGGAGCCTTCGAATCACCCTTGACTATGGTCGCTAACTTTACTTATTATTTTTGTTCATATAATCTACATGTGAGCAGACCTCTTGTGGATTTTCACCCAAAGCAAATGCTTACTGTCACTTAAGGAAATTATCAATGTTAGAGATGTCGATGCAGATATGTTTTTAACACTTTTTGGCCTCAAGCAAAAAAAAAAAAAAATTTAAAGTCCAGTTCCAAGGAGGCCAATGTCCCTGGCTGTGTCTCCTCATTGTACAATTGGGTAATGTTTGAGTTGATTCATGAGATATCCTAAACAGAAATGTCTTGTCAGTAAGGCTTAGAGTATGCTGACTCATCTGCAGAAGGGTAAAACCATTGAAAAAGGTGTGTCTTAGGTATGACTCTAAACTACAACTGGTGGTGAGGCTCCAATACTATAGGTATAGGGAGTGTGAAGTAGTATTTTATTGCTATTACTCACAGGTCCACTCTAACTTGAAGTGGTATTTTGGGTCCTATCTATGGATTGAATAGATCTGTTGCAAATTATTTCTATTAGATAGGAATACTTGATACATAACAATGTACAACAAACTTGAAAAAAAAGATGTAAGTATAAACCTACTATGTATGCAATTCCCAAACCTCTCTGTACGAAATAACTTCAGACAGGTTGACACACCATTAAAATAGATAAATCAATCAATCTAAAAAAGATTCCAACAAGATTGGGCAATTTCTCGAAATATCAACTTGTATGTATGAGGGGCCCAACTTTTTACCTTGTGCCCAATCTGCCCTTCTGGAGAGGTAAACAAATCTCAAATATCTAAGTTATCACAATTTTTCCCCCCCTCTCCCGCTTTCATTGCAACTATTATGATTTTGTGATGACTATCTATCCTGTCTCTTAGACAATTAGAAATATAGTTATAAACTCTTACTTCTGATAGCTAATACAAAGATGTTTGAATATCCATCTTTCTCTCTAACTATGGGTAAATAAGGCAGACTGGGTTCTCAAGCCTTGGTAGAGCAACTAGTCTAAGAGAAAGACAACTCTAAATTCAAAACCACCTATCAACATGTCATGAGACAGCATGACAGGTTGAGGTCCATTACTTCTTCTGGGGAAGCCTGTTAAAGAGATGCCAAATGAAAGCACAGGCAAACTAACTTCATCTAATATTACCTAGTCAATCATATTAACATGAAATCATATGTCTGCAAAGAGACAGCACTAAAGAATATTATGTGTAAATTTTTTGATATTATTTACATTATTTCGTACATTCATCATCATCATGTCGTGCCGCTAGCACGGATATCCCTGACCCAGTCTCGCCACTTTTCCCTATTGTTCATCACCTCTGGCAGGTCTTCAGGGCTACATCCCGTATCCTCACATAGCTGCTGTATGTATGTTCTAGCTGATCATCCTGCTTTTGCACAGTCATATGTGGGAGTCCATAGGAGTACATCACTTATGAGCTCGTCTCTGCTTCTCCAGTAGTGTCCTGTGTGTCTGGTTTGTCTAACTTGGATAATTTTTGTGATGGGAGGCAGGTAGCCGTATAGTTGGTGCCTTGTGGGGTGTTGCCGCCAGGACTTATTCAATATTGCTCGCAACATTCTTGTGTAATTGTCATCTAGCTTCTTCTCGAGCCGTTTTGTTAGTGCCCAAGCAGTATCGATACGACCGTTGCCTGGAAGAAACTGCGTTTCATTTTATCAGTCAGGTTTGGTTTCCATATGATCAATAGCTTATTGATAGCTGTCCATGCCTTCATTAGCCGCGTGTTAATGTCTTTTTCGGTTGATGATACCCTGCTTCCTAGGTAGGTGAATTTGTCTACCAGTTTTAGAGAGGTTCCGTCTAGTGTGGAAATGTCGCCTGCTTGATTAAAGCACATATATTCAGTTTTGTGTGCATTGACATAGGGGCCAATGCCTGTGATGGCTCGTTCCAAACTATGCAGTAGTGTTTCGGCTTGGTTGGGCGTATTTGCCAGTATTGCTATATCATCGACGTAGTTGGCAATTGTTTTTGTGGGATGCCTTCTGCTTCTTTTCTTTGTCAGCTCGAAGCCGTTTTCTCTGATTTTATTGATCGATGTTCTAAGCATGTAGTTTAGGCAGATGATAAAGAGGTATGGGGCTAGCATGTCCCCTTGTAGTACTCCTGCTACAATGTCAAAGTATTCTGTGTCTCCATCCGGTGAATGTACTTTCACTTTGGTGTTTCTGAGAGAATCATTATTGCTGCTATGGTTTCTTTTGGTGGGCCGTATGCTAGTAGGATTTGTTCCATCTTCCCTCTGTGTATGGAATCGAAGGCTTTGGTAAAGTCGACAAATGGTAATGTCGCTTGTAAGTATTTTGCCTGTACGCCTTCAAGGATTCTACAGATGGTCAATATTTGTGAGGTAGATCTATTTCTTCGGAAGCCATTTTGGTTTTTCCTTAGGATGTTGTCAATTTTAGGTTCCATGAGCCTTCCCAAATTTCATACATTAATATATACATATTATTTACATAATCAGGAGTTTTGTCCTCACCTTGTTTGTTATATTCACAATTCAGCCAACACACTCCTCAGGCTTACTTGAGATGTTTTTTGTTATCGTCAGTGACTTAAAAGGAATTTTGAGCCAGACTTGTTATTCGATTAACAGGAGTGAACTTTTCTCATTCTAATGTTACCAATTACACTAAGACCCCCCCCCAGAAGGCTGGAAATAAAGTAAACAAAGCCATCATTGTTGAAGAACAGTAGTGGTGCTATTTAACCCATAGCTGGAGAATAAAGGAATTTATACAAAAGTTCAAATGTGAATATAATAGCGCAGCTAGAATTTGAACTTGCTTTCTACAGTGTTGCTGTCTATCACATTAGCCACTATGCCACAGGGAAAACTCCTCCTTGATAAAAGGTGACCCTAAAAAACAGAACCCATAAACTTTTTTATTACTTCTACAAAAATAAAGCAAAATAATTCTAATTCTTTTCCTTGGTAGACCAGAACATGTTGATGAATACTAAGGTCCCAATTTTTCATGCACTGAATCTACTTCATATTCTGAAAAAAAGAAAAGGCTAGAATTAAAAATTTATGAATTTCAGTCAAAAATATATGGCTTCTGTTTTTTTTTTGTTGGGGTGGGGTCACCCTGTATTATGTCGATAATGATGAAATTCTAAGTAGAAACCTTCACTCCTTCCTCGATAGAAGCAATGTCATCATGGATTGATGTCCTAATTGGAACCCACTAGGTTCACAGGTCATTTAGTTCAATGCTAAAAGGATTGTTGTCAATGCAGAATGGTTTATAATTGTTTTTTCATTGATGAAATTTTCTGTATTTACTGCTTTTGATTCAGGAAGTTAATCTCTTCCATTATGCACAAAAGTGGAACCTTTTTTTTTTTTCTTCATAAGTTCTGTCATAATGAACATTGACAAGATGTTTAATACAAAATCTATTTTCTGTCAACAACTACTGTTTTACTTTTGTCTTTTTTAAAAGAAAAAACTGTAAATATACTTTCTTTTGAAAGAAAGAAAAAATTGGTTTGTAAGAGGTCAACTTCGATATCCAATTTATTTCAATATAGAAACCTTATTTACTGAGACTTTGAAGTTATATAGCTCAAAGGTGAAAACAAATACGTGCAAATTAAGAAATCTCAAGTGGTTCCTTAGTTTAGTGAAGCCACTACTTTATTTATCAGTGTGTAGAGTAGGGTTTTTTTTAAACTGTCATTCCTTTTCTATTTCATTATATATTTTATGTCAGACCCACTCTGTAGGAGATGTTTCCTTTAAGGAGGGTTAGTTTTTTCTCAACAAGTTGATAAAAATGTACTTTTATCAAATTATCGATTAATTTTGTTTATCATTTTCGACTATCCATAATTTTAACATGTTATGATTATGACCCTAAACTGCATCTGTTTGTGAGGCTCCAGTTCTGGAGCTCTAGAGACTATAGAATAACTCCTTTATTGCCATTACTCACCGGCCCACTGTAACCCATCATCATCATGTCGTACCGCTAGCACGGATATCCCTGACCATCTCTCGCCACTTCTCCCTATCGTTCATCACCTCTGGCAGGTCTTCAGGGCTACATCCTGTATCCTCACATAACTGCTGAATGTATGTTCAAGCTGGTCATCCTACTTTTGCCTGGCCATATGTGGGGGTCCATAGGAGTACATCACTTACTGTTAGGATCTCATGTATGGGTCAAGTTTGAGATAATGTTGAAAATTATCTAAAACTATAATTAGTTTTACCCGGCCATTGGCCTAATGAGTGTTTGCCAATGGTCCAGGAGACCGGGATTCACTCCCAGATTGAGTCATACCAAAGACTCAAGAAATGGTACTTGATGCCACCTTGTTTAACACTTAGCACTATAAGGTAAGGATCAAGGGTAAAGTGGAGCAATCCCGGGAAAGGAGTAGGACCCTCCCCTACCCCTTGGTGTAGTAGCTATTGAAAAGGGATCCTTTGGATCACCCTTGACTAAAGTCGCCAACAACTTTTATAATTTGTTTTAAAACATTTTAACATAATTGTAACTACGTATGATGTATTTAACTGGCTAACCCATTATAATTTAATGTAATTGTTTGAGGACAGTTAAAATAGATATAAAAAGCTGCTTAAATATGTACATTTTGGTTAATATAATGTGGACTTTGCATTAATAAAATTCATATTTACAGTAATTAAGGTTAAATGGATGTTTTGATATGTTGACTATCCATTTTAATGTTTGCTTATTATAATTTCATTATAAATTGGAAAATTAAAAATTTAGGTTATAATGGGTTAAAATGCTTGAAAATAGTTTTGTAATGTATATAATTGGAGATTATGGTCAAACTGATTTTGGTATAAGATGACCCAATAAGGATTAACAGACTGCAAAACCAACCTAACCTTAACTTATGGAAAAAACTTTGTAAATCTCAGTTGTTTTTGATATAGAAGGGTCTACTGAAAAGTTCTTAGGTCAACCAAAAAGGAATCCCTCTACCCCTTTTATTTTCTTTTTAAGAAAGAAATTTAAGGAATGATGTATGACATCTGCTGATTTGTGGAAAGAATAGCGTGTAAGATTTATGATATTAGGTCATTTCCTGCCTGGTCAGTATGAGAACTTTTCAGTGTTCCTTAAATCTTTTAAGGGCCAATTTTTTTTCAATTGGCTTATTGCTTTTTGAAAAATATATTATACAGAGCATACATGGAAGTGTGTGTGTGTGTGTGTATATATATATATATATATATATATATATATATATATATATATATATATATACACATTTTTTTAGACAAAGTTATTGGCATAATGGTTAGTATTTGCCAATGGTCTGAGAGACCAGGGTTCTATCCCAGGTTGAGTCATACCAAAGACTCAAAAGATGGTACTTGATGCTTCCGTGCTTAACACTTAGTATTATAAAGTACGGATCACAGTTAAGTGGAGCAATCCAGGGAAGGAGCTGTGTCCTCCCCTACACTTCAGTGTAGTAGCTATTGAAAAGGGAACCTTCAGGTCACCCTCGATAACTTACATACTATTTTATATATTTTAGTAAAATATATTTTTTATATGTATATTGTGGACCAGTTGATGTATAAGAGCACTATATATATGAAAATGTGTTTGTAATTTTCATACACTCCTGTGTTCATCATTTGCGTAAACTGTTAGATATTAGATTTTAAATATGAATTTAAACTTGTATGGAAGTCGAATTAATGACGTGCAACATTGATATAGAACATGGCATGAACTGTTACATTTGGTTCTAAGTGGTCTAGGCCTTGGAAAATCTTCAAACATCATTTGATGAATGAATTTGTTCCTTTCCTTTCTGGGTTGACTATTCAATGGAAGTATAAAAAAAAAACCTAAAGCAAAACTTGATTTTAGAACAGAAGAACTTTAAGTTAATTAATGATAAAATACCTGATTCTTGCTTAATGCGAGTATTAACTGTGGATTTAGTTTAAGCAGAAGAGAAGACAATGTTTTTTTGTTTTTTTTTTTAATTATATTTTTGTGGTATCTAATAGATTTTATCTTGTCCAGGGCACAGGGAACCTTTTCATATTTAAAAATTACATTGAAATTTATGGTTACAAATAAGGCCAAACTAAATAAATTTTCACTGTGTTAATGACAAAATCCGAAGTTGAAACTTAAACTTGGCTCAAATTTAATTAATGTATACTACTTAAAAAAAATGAAAAACTTGACTTTTTTTTTTTTTTTTTTTTTTTTTTTTTTTTTTTTGAGCTTTGGAATATCAGGTTCTAAAATTGGGGGTGTTGGGTTTTCATTGGTCATTTAACATGACAGTAAAATGCTGAACTTGGTGGTTCAGGGGGTTTCTGATTCCCCGCACCTGGTTTTGCATGTCATTAATAATCTCACCGTATAATACATGTAACGCTTTCGTTCAAAGTTCATAAACATCAACCACTTGAGTATGAAGCCGGCAATAATTTGTATCACAGTGAGTCAATCTGGTATCTTACTTCAAGCCTCTTGCACTCTGATTACATTCCATCACTGTATTTGGTGACCCTATTATTATTATTATTTCTGTTGTCATACAGTTATATAGCTGTAATCACAGTAATTCCTTCTTTTCCCTTCTTAAAAAAGAAAATAGAAAAGAAAAAGACAGTGGGAGCTTAAAACAACTACTAAGTCATTGGCTTGCCCTCTTTAACCATGTGTCTAATTTCTCACTCCCACCACTGTACTCTGCCTTTGTCTTTTTACTCTTACTATCACTATTTCTTTTTTTTTTTCGTGGTTGTTCTTACTACCTTCTCCGTTGATCTTCAGTTGTCAGGACAGGCGGCGGTGGTGGCACACGTCCTCGTCTCAGAGAGCGAGGTACCCAGTATTGTCCACCATTCACCGCCTGGTGGCCTGGGATGGCACAGGCTCCACACAGACACATCTTTTTCTTAGCATTGCATTTTCCTTTTTTCCTTTCTTTTCTTCTTTCATTTCTTCTCTTTTCCCTCTTTTTATCTTCAATCTATACTAAAACTTTCACTTTTCCTCTGTCACCTTCTTTTGCTTTTTTCTTCAGTTTTATTTTTCTTTAATTTCTCGCCTCTTAACACTTTTCCTTTTTTTTTTTCTCTTTGTCATTTTCATCCTCTGCAAAATCTACTTTTATTTTTGCTTTATCTTTTTTCTTTTCCCTCTCTGTCTGTGTGGCTGGCTTGTATCCCTGGTTCACTAGTGCAACACTTAGATTTACCATGGGGCCAACACGGTTCCTGGTCGGCTATCCTCCTTCTCGCCGGACTGCTACTGTCTTTGCCGTTGTGGTTCCAAGGAACATAATAACTCGCTCAGTGCTTTATACCTGGCCAACACCTGCACCTACAGTGGACATTGTCGCTAAACACACATTTGGGAAATTACCTCATTCAGGTAAACAAAAAAATCCAATTAAGTCAAGGTGTATTTAAAAACAAAAACAGAAAACATTAACAAATCCTGATGCAAGAAATAATGGTTTTCTAGTTAACTTTATTTTTATCCAAACTACTCTTTCAGGGTTGGAGCAATTTTTATTCTTAATTGACGTAACTTACTGTTGCTTTAACTCTAGCCTAGGTTAAAAGCAGAGTAAGGGTAACCCAAAGCCAAACTTTTTAAGACTTTATTTTTCCATTGAAGCTATCATTGGGGAATGAGAAATTTTCCTCGTTCCCAATGATACCTGCATTCAGAAAATAAGGTCTAAAAAAAGTTCAGCTTTGGGTTACCCTAACCGTGCTTTTCAACCTGGACTATAGAGTCCTCTCTCTCTCTCTCATTGAACATTTTTTCTCTTTGACTAGGGTTGTAAATAAGAAATGAGTGTCTTGATTCAAAAATAAACAAATTGTTTATTTTCGAATTTTAAAAGAAAAACTTTTTAATCTTGCATCGTTGAATAAAAAATAATTTCTAAAATAAAATAGTAAACTTAGATTTTATTTAAAAAAAAACAACTACTATTGAATGTATTTTAAAAAATTTTTGCTATGTATGTATATTAAGCTGTTATTTACTGCAATTTCTGAAAATATGTTGTCTGCAACTTGAGTATACTTCATTTACTGAACCTGAATATTTTTGCTTGGTTGATTTTAAAAGCATTTCAACTCATTTAGGGTTATTTTTTTCCAACAGCTTAGGGAATTGCATACATTGTATATTTGTTTACATTTTTGTCTAGTTTTTTTAATAGGTTTTTGAGCATGGTTATAATATCAACTATTCCTATCTAATAGAAATAATTTACAAAAGATCTATTTGACCTATAGATGGAACCCTAACAGGTACTACCACTCCAGGTCAGAGTGGATTTGGGAGTAATGGCTTTGAAAGTGTATTCTACTCTCTCCAGATCTTCAGAACTGGAGCTTCACTACCAGATGCAGTTTAGTGTCATGCTCAGGCAATAACCCTTTGTGTGTGTGTGTGGGGGGGGCTCTTACCCTCTCTGCAGGGGATTCACTCAGCATATTCAGCATATAATCCATACTGACAGGACTGATTATTTCAGAAATAACAATGAATTAATTAATTATGACTCTCTTTGCTATTTTATAAAAATATTTAAAATTTAAAATTATTCATTCAGATAGCAATGATCATGCACTTGTCAAGAAATTAACACCCATTCACTTATACCACTTCACTTAGTTTTGATAAGGTTTTTTATAATTAAAAAGAAGTTTCCAATTCTTATTTTTAATAGTATAAATTTCATGAAAAGTCAATTTTTTGACGATTGTGTACAAGTACTTAAAGGTTTTTTTTCTCCTAAGAATGTTTTTAATGTTTAAAAGTAACAAATTGTCAAAAAAAAAATCTTCCCTACTTCTACAAAATGTTTAAATTTCTTGAATTAGAACCAAAAACAATGCACTTATTACCTCATTTAAGACTTATTATTCCCCAGCAGAATTTACCATAATGAGCTGTTTGTATTTACCCAACCCCTCTGCCACAAGATACAACACAAGGTCTGATTTTTAGGGAAGTTTAACAAGTTTGAATTTAGATTTTTCCTTCACCTAGATTAGTTGCTATACCATGGTCAAAGAGCCCACTCTGTCTTACTATTTATCCCTAGTTGGATAAAGAATAGTTGGATTCATACTTTTTCCAAGGATAATAGTGCTATGTAAAATACAGTTTTGTCCCAGATCAGGTTACCATGTCAAGTTCCTATGATCATAATCATTACACCACAAATTGTACAACTTCAAATGGTAGAAACAAGGTTTATTAGTTTGTCTTGATGATAAAAAAAAACAGTTTATGAATTGTGGGAAATGTCCAAACAGACAGCAGAGATTTTTTTTCTCCCCTTTTTTAATCATTTGCAATGTTCTAAGATAACTGTAATGTTTGTGCTTTTTTTTATCATTAAAAAGTATTATTTTAAAATACATCTGATGTTTGTTTAAAGGAAGAAATGAAATTATTTTAAATATTTTGAGGGTAGTGTATGTCTTATCAGAACACAATTCTGTGAAACGCTTTCAGAGCATCTATAATCAGCATCAGATCGTCTGTAGGTATGTTTTCTGCAATAAGTTATATTTAGTCTGCTGTTCTTTTCCTGTGTGATTCATTGTTTTTTTTTTTTTTTTTTGTTTTAAGAGGTATCTTTAGTATAGTGGTTGTCCTTGTAGGATATGAAATCGGCAACCCTAATTCAAATCCTTAACAAAACTGTTTAGTTTTGCACTATAAAAAATAGTTTGTTACTAGGAATTATTATTTTCTGTAGAATTCATGATTTTCAATAGAAATGTCTTGTCATGTCAGAATGAAGGTGAAAAGTACTATACTTTACCCACGGGTGACTTGAACTGCCTAAAGCAGGGAGCTTACAACTCTATTTGGTATTTCACATAGATGGTTATTCACTGAGGTGGGATGGAGATCTTACAAGTCACTTCCACCCTGGCCAGTCATCTACATAGGTGAACTGTCTATCATATGCCAAATTTGCCAGTAAGGTATATTTCAATCAAAAATGTAGGGTGCAGGTGCCAAAGTAATCAGGCAATGAATGATACTATGTGGTAAATATTTATTATAAAAAAACAAACAATAGTGACTTATCTAAGTTAACAATTTGACTGCTCTATTCATTCTGCCCTACTCCCTTCCTCTGTGTGTGTGTGTGTGTATATATATATATATATATATATATATATACACACACACACACACACACACACACACACACACACACACACATTTTTAGGATAAGAAATAAAATTTTTTTTGAGTGACCAAAAAGTAAAAAGTATTTGGTCACCCTAAAAAATTATTTCTTATCCTAAAAGTGTTATTTTCAATGAGACAAGTTATTTGTTACACTAAATACAAGCCTCCCAGTAACTTTGAACTTAGTATAACCAGATATTTCTTGAAAAATTGGTTTGAAGGTGTTTTTCTTTAGTACTGAGCATGAATAAAACATGGGTCATCCTATTAGGAAATATCAGGAAATGGGACAAAACAAAACTAAATATAGAGCTTGTAGACCAAAAACAACAAGAGCAGAGGACAATTTCATCAGTCACCAGCTTGTGTGACTGAAGATTGACTGCACTAAACATCACTGCACAACTGAATGAATGTTGTGAAAAAAAAAATGTTTCAACATCCACTGTCAGGAGAAGAGTCTGAAACTGGCCTATATGGCAGAATTGCTGTCAAGAAACCACTGTTGAAGAAGCAAAACAATGTTAAAAGGCTCCAATTGGTCAAGGCACACAAAGATTGGACAATAGAGCAGTGGAATAAAGTCCTTTTAGACTGACGAATCAAAGTTTAAAATCCTTGGATCAAATAAGAGGATTTATGTGCAGTGATGAGGTGTTGAAAAAGCTACAACCACCTGTATCACACCAACTGTAAAGCATGGAGGAAGCTCTGTTATGAAGTGAGAGGCTTTTACCAATTGCAAAGTTGGGGATATACACTAGATAAAGTGTTAACTGAATCAGACCAACTATCACAGCATACTGCAGCACCACATGATCCCATCTGGAATGCAGCTTGTGGGTCAAGGATTTGTACTTATGCAAGACAATGACCCAAAGTATACTAGTAAACTCTGCCAGAGGTACATCAAAAGCAAAGAGGAATCACTCATCCTTCAACTGATGTCTTAGCCAATGCAATCAACTTCCTTAAATCCCATTGAGCTGGTATGGAATAAAGTTGAGTGAAAAGTCAGAGCTAAACAAAGTGTGACTCACCTCTGGCAACTCTTGCAGGAAAGCTGGGAAGAACTCTCTTCTGTCTACCTACAGTCTTTGGTCGAAAAAATGCCAAGAATCTGAAGCAATTGTAACAGTCAAAGGGAGTTATTTTGATGGATCAAAAGTTGAAGCTATGGTTAAATAGTAGGTTCTTGAGCCTTGGTGAGGCAACTAGTCTAGGAGAAGGAAAACTCTGAATTCAAACCTGTTAAACTCCACTTAAAAATTGACCTTGTGTCATATCCTGTCCGAGCGGAGGGGTTGGTAAATATGGATAATTGCCTAACCTCTAGGCATAAGATAACACCCAAATCAATTGATCAATCAATTGTGGTTAGGCAATTATTGTTTGTACACATTTGGTTTGGTTTGGTTGTTTTATGGCATATCAACTCTTGTAGGTTATTTAATACCAAATCCTGTTATATAATGCTATTTGTAAGTGAATAGTTTGTTGGTAACTTTATTTTTGAACGGGTTAGAGCTCATTTGTTTGTACACAGTGAAATGGTTTTGAGTAAAGTAAATGATTGAATAGTTATATTTGACCCATAGATGGAAACTTACTACCACTCCAGGTTGGAGTAGACCTGGGAGTTATGGAAATAAAGGAGTAGTCCATATTCCCCATAGCTCCAGGACTGGAGCCTCATTATCAGATGGATTAATGTCATCCCTATGACACTCATTTTAGGGGGTGGGGGCAATCTTATCTCTCAGCTGTGGTGCAGTTGGTATATTCTACAACCTTAGCTGACAGGGTGAGGTACATTCAAATAATATTTTTTGTGTTGTTGTTTGAGAGTTGTTTTTATTTTTTGTTTTTTCCACATGGTGGTATTGAATACAAATAATTTTTAAATATATTCAACCAAAAGACTGAACCCTAACTGGTACTACCACTCCGTGTCAGAGTAATGGTAAGACTCGTATCAGTTTTTCACGTATTTCAAGATCTCCAGAGTCGGTCTTACAATCAGATGCAGTTTAGCGTCATACTCAGAATGCAACCTTTTTTAGGGGGTTGGTGTCTTACCTCTCTACAGGTGATACAATCAGCATGTTCAAAGTCTTCCTGATAGAGCTTTGTTCAATCTTCACTTGGTGCCCTGTACTCATGGCCTTGTGCTAAATCTAAGTTACATTTAGTAAATGACTATTCTAACCTTACTAGCATAGTTTCCATGATGAGGTCAGTATTTCTCCTTGTTTATAGGTTTGAGATAGTTGAAAGTGCAGGAGCATTGGTAGACTGAAATCCTTTTGAGTAAAAGAAAATGTTTTTCTATTTAAAAAAAAAAATCATTTACTCATTTTAAGCAGGACCAATCTGTTTCAAATGTGATATCTATCTGACATTACTAAATTGCCTTTATTGCTGTCTGGGATGTTGAACTTCATTCAAAGACCTATATATAACCTTGTGACTTAGTTTCATCATCAGCCAGAAGCTTGTGGTAAATAACACAGATAAGATGACAATCTGAATGTTTCTATTATACTCATCTGAAAAGGAATTAAGTTTTATATTGATGGATGCCATCAAGTGTTTTGTAAGAACCAATGACAAATCCTTCTTCCTGGTTATTACAAAATCCAGCTCTTTGTCTGAATTTCTGAGATAAGGAATTATTGTTATTATATACGCTTACATACTCCAACTAATGTTCTCATTTTGGTTATTATAGTTACAATGTTTCAGTCATTGCACCTTTCTTCTTGCCCTGTCGGCTGGGGCTGTAAAATACACCAACTGCAACTCTGCAGAGGAGTAAGACCCCCCCCAGAGTGTCCTGATATGACACTAAATAATCTGAGGGTGAGGTTCCAGTGATGCTGGAGCTTTGGGGAATGCGGAGCACCTCTTCATTGCCATTGCTCTCAGCTCCACTCTGGCCTGGACTGGTAGCACCTGATAGGGTTCTATCTATGGGTCAAATAGAACTAAACTTTGTACTTATGCTAAACTTAATTGTTTGAAATAGAGCTGTTTTGATATTTAACAGTTTGTAAACAAAAACTATACTTATACCAAACTGAATTTTTTGAAATTTAATTTGGCATTAAATGACCCAAAAAGGGCTAAGATGCCTTAAAACAAAACAAAACAACCAACCACCCAATTTTCTTTCTTCAGTTTGCCTGTAATAAAAAGATTTATTCAACTTTCCACCAAGTCAGATTTGACAGTCATTTTATATTGGAGGACCATGCACAAATCAAGACTTCTGTGGCCATCACAAAAATGCTTGATTTTCTCAGCATTTCTCTTTTGGGGATCCTCAGGTACCAAGAAATAAACTTAACCTTGTTAAATAGGTAGTGCCTGGAGGAAGGCTCTTTAGGACCAGGCAGTCAACTTAATATAACCTACTTGGTGTGGACCCTAGATGGACCCTGCCAAGAGCAGATAAGTTGTTGTTATCCATAACTTTTTGGGAATTTCAAACCAAACCCTTTATTTAGTCCTCAGGGGTAGATTGTTCTCATTCTCTGCCCATATTTAAACAATCACATTTATCACTTAAATTTTTCTCATTGATTTATCCTTGAAGCATAAATCATATACTGTTGGGTTTTTTTTGTTTTTTTTTATGAAGCATCTTTAATTATTTATTTTGACTGGTGTTTTCTTCCATTTTTAAAAAAATTTTGAGCTGCTTTATTTTTTTTTTTATTCACCCTTTTATTACAACTCCCTTGCATTGTCATCTCTATGGTATCAAGAAACAGCACTAATTAGAGACTATGATGAAGGATAAGCACTCAGTAGGATTCAAATTAACTTCCTTCTTCTTTTTCCCATTTTCTCTATCCTCAGAGAGGCATGATTTTTGGTACCAGCTGTTTTACTATCTATTCTACCAGAGTCTTTGGTTTTATACAAGCTCTTATTCACTTTAAAGAATAAAATGTCAGTCCTAAATGGTGCCTCTACAACCACACTTGGAGTTAGATGAATGTGCCAGGAGCTGGCTTAATCCACATTGGGTGAATGTTGTCATGCATACACACCTGGAGTTACAAGACTGGTGATAATGATGATTTATATAAATCACTAGTGTTTATTATAAGTGTCTCATGATTTGAGCCTTAAGAAAGACATTTTGAATCTTGCAGATGGGTTATCTTGATTTATGCTACTTCCTGAAGTACATATACCCAGGCAGCTTGAATTCCAGTTAGGAAGTCCCCATTTCTACATTGCCATTGCCTATCAATAATGCAGTCAATTAGATGTGACCCAGCCCAGTTAACTTGGCTGTAGAAAACACTGACTGTATCTCTGCAGAGGGGTAAGATTCCCCCCCTCACACTCCTAATGGGTATCTTGGATATGACTGCAGACCATCTGATAGTAAGGCTCTAGTTCTGGAGCTTTGAAAAATGTGGAGTACCCCCTCATTGTGATTATTCCTAGGTCTATTCTGACTCTGTCAGGGTCCCATTTATAGGTTAAATATAACTTTAATCATTTGACTGTGCAAACAAATGACTGATGGGAAATTGAATTGTTAGTGTTACATAGCAATACTTGAAACCATTTAACTGTGTGCAAACAAATAAGCTCTGGTTTGTTTAAAAATGTTACCTACAAACTACTCATTTACAAATCATATATTCAGCATATATATATATATATATATAAAAACAAGATCTGGTATTAAATAATCTACAAGGGTTGATATGCTATAAAACCCTATCAACCAACCAGATGTATTCTTGGATCTAAGCTTGTGCATTCAACCTGTATTTGTGCTGCTGCAGATGGAAAATTTCCATTTCTACATTACTATTGCCTGTACATTGTGATGTTATTTGACAGCTTGGAATAAGTGGGCATTATTTGTGGGAACCAGTCCATTGGCCTAGCGGTTAGAGTATTTTCCAATGTCCAGGGAGACCGGGGTTCAATCCCAGGTCAAGTCATACCAAAGACTCAAAAAAGAAAATGGTACTTGATGCCTCCTTGCTTAATGCTTAGCATCATAAGGGATGGATCAAGGGTAAAGTGGAGCAATCCAGGGAAAGGAGTTGCACCCTTCTTTACACCTTGGTGTAGTTGCTATTGGAAAGGGAGCCTTTGGCTCACCTTCGACTATGGTTGCCAACTTAGTTTATTTGTAGGAAGTTCAGGACTTCAAGGATTAGATAATAAAATCATAGTTTAAATAACATAAACTAATATTCTTCGTTAACAAAAACTATTGTCTATTCCATCATGAATAACATGAGGGTGGACCAATAGTTTTGTAGCTCAGCAGTGTTATCTGTATTTTGATCTTTGGTTTCTTTCCTGGCGACAACATCCCACAAGACACCAACTATACGGCCACCTGCCTCCCATCACGAAAACTATCCAAGTTAGATGAACCAGACATGCAAAACACTGCTGGAGAAGTAGGGACCAGCTCATAAGTGATGTACTCCTATGGACCCCCACATATTAGCCCTGAAGACCTGCCAGAGGTGATGAACGATAGGGAGAAGTGGCGAGCGAGGGTCAGGGATATCCGTGCTAGCGGCACATGATGATAATGATATCAACCATCATGGGTTATTTTATGCCAAAGCCATCTTTGTAAAAGATGCTATTTGATCCATAGCTGGCAGATAAGGAGATTGATACCTTTCTCAAAGTTATTAGTCCGGAAGTAAACATAATACCATAGCTGGAGTTTGGAGTTGTTTACTTCAAGTCTGCTGGCCCTGTCAGCTAGGGCTACATAATACACCGATTATATCTCTGCAGAGGAGTAAGACCCCCCTCCCCAGCAAGTGTCATAGATATGACGCTAAACAATCTGATGGTAAGGTTTCGGTAATGCTGGAGCTTTGGGGAATGTGGAGTACCCCTTTATGGCTATTGCTTCCTGGTCCACTTTGGCTTAGAGAGGTAGCACCTGATAGAGTCCTATCTATGGATCAAGTAGAACTGCTTGACATTTAAACTGTATACTTATGCTAAACTGAATTGTTTCAAATAGAACTGTTTATATGTATAAAAATGATTTGGTTTTAAATAACCTGAAATGGTTGATATGCCATAAAACCAAACCAAACTTCTTCAAGGATGCAGTCTTTCACTTTAACAATTACACTGAGGGGATTCCCCTAATTTCTATCGGAAATTTTCATTATATAATGTTTGATCATTATGATTTATATTGACCACTGAATCAAATTTAATGACGAGGATGGAGATAATGTTGAAAAATGTTTGATTTGATAAATTATGTCTTTTTTTTTTTTTTTTTTTTTTCTCATTAGATTATAGGTTTTTATATAATTCAATAAATAAGGGTAATTTTTTCAAAAATTGCAAAATGATTTTTCGGAATTTTTTTCCATATGTGTAAACTCTACATTGTTTGGAATTGGTTTATAGCAAAAATTATTTTAATCTTGCAAAAATATCTTTTGAGATTATTCAAAATGGCAGTAAATCAAACAATACTATCAGCTTGAACAGTGGTTTGTAAACAAATTTTTGGTGGCTGAGAAGTGCAAACTATGTGAAATTTACAGAAAAATATGTGATACAGATGTGTTTAGATGTTTTTGTTTTTTTTTAAGATTATGCTAATTTCTCAGACAATATTCCAAAGATTGGATTATTTTCATGAAAAAAAAAAAATGAAACCATATAATAGCAAAATAAGAACATGTACAATCTGTGTTCCATAATATTCCTTACATTTGAGTTTATAAAATTTACATGCAAATGTAACAACTCATATGGGACAGAAGTAGTACTATAAAAGTAAAATTATACTCTCTATATATATATATGAGGGTCGTTCAAAAAGTTTTAAGCCTCATCCAGAAAGAAGAGCGTAGCTGGACATTTGTTGTTACTCCATCATCAGGGCTGTTTGCATGCGTAAAGTATTATTATTTTTTTTTTTTTTTTTTTTTTTCTCAGTTGGAGACAAAAATAAAACTTATCTACTACAAATTTAAAACCTCCAACCTAATTATTTCCAATAACTCTCCTCCCTCTTGTGAACTTCTTGGTTGGACATATGTCATATATATGTTCAAATGTCCCCTGGGTGACTATCTCTCCAACAAAAATGATACATACATTGGTCTTACCACTACGACTCTTTCAAGACGTCTTACTATGCACCTTTATGATGTATGTATGTAATATATATAACCATAATATGGGAAGATTTATATAAGAAAGAAAACTGAATTCAAACCAGCTTTACTCTGATTAAAAATTGAACTTGAGCCGCACCTTGTCTGTAGAGGAGGGGTGGGATAAATACATGCAGTGGGAGTCCAATATTTTTACAGGTCATCTAGTTTAGTCTATAAAAATTATATGGAAATGAGGAAGTTCACTTGGTGTAATGGTTAAAGTGCTGGACTGTTACATGCACTTTCAGACTAATACCCTTTGGGAAAGTTTTAAATTCCCTTATCCTCCAGCTATCATTGCTGTTCTTCTACAAGGATTGCTTTGGCATTAAATTGTCCGCAAGGTTTGATATATCATTAAACAAAAAGAACCAAACCAAATCTTATATGGAAATGTTTCTAGTATTATTGATATTGAATAGAGGTAGAATTATGAAATTACGTTCACCAGATGGAGACATGGAATACTTCGACATTGTTGCAGGAGTACTACAAGGAGACACGCTAGCCCCATACCTCTTTATCATCTGTCTAGACTACGTGCTTAGAACTTCGATCGACAAAATCAGAGAAAATGGCTTCGAGCTGACTAAGAAAAGAAGCAAAAGGTACCCCGCGAAAACAATCACAGACGCCGACTACGCTGATGACTTGGCGTTACTGGCGAATACGCCTAATCAAGCAGAGACACTACTGCATAGTTTGGAACGAGCTGCAGCAGGCATTGGCCTCCATGTCAATGCGCACAAAACTGAATATATGTGTTACAACCAAATGGGCAACATTACCACTCTAGACGGAGCCTCTCTGAGGCTAGTGGACAAATTCACCTACCTAGGAAGTAGCATCTCATCAACAGAAAACGACATCGATACACGACTGACGAAAGCATGGATGGCTATAGATAGGCTCTCAATCATATGGAAATCAGACCTGACCGATGAAATGAAGCGCAGTTTCTTCCAGGCAGCGGTTGTATCCATACTGCTATATGGATGCACTACATGGACGCTAACCAAACGGCGGGAGAAGAAACTTGACGGCAACTACACAAGAATGTTGAGAGCAATATTGAACAAGTCCTGGCGACAACACCCCACGAGATGCCAACTGTACGGCCACTTGCCTCCCATCACGAAAACTATACAGGTTAGATGAGCCAGACATGCTGGACACTGCTGGAGAAGCAAGGACGAGCTCATAAGTGACGTACTCCTATGGACCCCCACATATGGCCAAGCAAAAGCAGGACGACCAGCCCAAACTTACATACAGCAGCTATGTGAGGACACAGGATGTAACCCAGAAGACCTGCCGGAGGCAATGAATGATAGGGAGAAGTGGCGAGAGATGGTCAAGGATATCCGTGCTGGCGGCATGATGATGATTATAGGAATATAATTATGATGTAGATTTATTATATTTTTTCTTTTCAAAAAAAAGTGTTTATAGCATAATCTAATATCTTTTGAATAATAGATTCCAGTTGGAAATTTTGTGTGGATACATATCATTTATTATTTATTCTCTGTATCATGTATTTCATTAAAAAAAAAAAAAAAAATTTTAAGGTATCTTATCAGGTGTCTTTGTCACATGATCACTAATAACCAGTTACAGATGTACATGCTGTTAGTTAAGTAGGAATAGTATGGTAGGTAGGTTGATAGGTAGGTTGGTAGTTAGTTTGGTATTCTGATATTGTTGGCATTTCATAAATATTCTAGCAGACTACTACCAAAAGGCCTTCATCTTTGGCTTCACGATATCAATGTATGGCGGTTGGAAGAAATGTGATGTTTGCCTCTATGAAGCCCTTGTAGAGATAAACCACAACTGTCCTGTATTATCTAACACATGGCAAAAGATTTCCTATGACCAAAGAATCAGAAGTGGTATGTTATTGCCAGTTTTTTATTTTTTTAATTAGGCAAGGTGCAAGTGCCCCATCCATCCATATATATATATATATATATATATATATATATATATATATATATGATTTTTGTTGGTTTTGTAAAAAAGTGTTCCTGTTTGCAGGTTTATGTTGTAGTAATTGAGAACTATTCTTTCCCCAAATTGGAAGAGAAGATTTATTCTGCAACTTACAGAATTACATTCTTGCTTGATTCTACTAAACTATTATTTTCCTCTCTCCCTTTTCTAAAATTAGCTAGTTGAAAGAAAGATTCTATAAACCAGAGTATTTCTGTTCGTTTCTTTTTCTTTTTTTTCTTTTACCTACATCTTTTGAATATTTTAAGAGTGTCATTAGAGCATTTAGTAGTTCTTACCTCTACTTAACAATATAAACAATTTCATCTTCCTCCCTTTTCTTTCTTAATTGGTTACTTAAACATCTCCTCCCTTGCACTTCACCCTCAAATTTTTACTCTGTGGGTACTTAATCTTTTTCTGCTTCTTCACTCATTTTTTGACCACTTCTCTGTGGTTGCTTCTCTCACTCCCCTCTTTCTCTCTTTGATTACTTCTCTTACCTTCCTCTTTTTCTAACTGTGTCTCTCACCTTCCTCCTCCTTTACATCTCTCACATCCCCCTTTCTCTCTTTGTCTGTTTCTCACCTTCCTCCTTCTCTTTTTGTCTGCATCTCTCATATTTCTCTTTTTCTCTTTAGCTACTTCTTACACCTCCCTCTTTTTCTCTTTAGTTGCTTCTCTTATTTTCCTCTTTGGCACTCTCTCTTTTAACTCTTTGAGTTCCTTTTTTTTTTCTTCACCTTTTCCCTCTTTGGCTGTCCTTTATCTTTTCAGCTTCTTCCTTCTCCTTCCCTCATTTCTATCTGCAGGTATCTCTCCTCTTTACTCTTTGGCTTCAACTTGTCTTTCTTTCCTCCTTTGTTTTTCTCTCTATGTATTCTACTTTCTTCCCCTCTTCCTTTCTTTTCTACCTCCTCCTTCTCTTTTTGACCACAATCTTAGTATTTTTACTTCCTTCCATTGTCTATTTTCCATTCATATATATCTCAGTTCCAACATTTTTCATTCAGTTTAGCTTTTTTTATTTTATTTTAGAACTCTTTCTGTTTTCATGTTTCTTTTATAGGCAATTCATTTCAAGGTTACATAATACCAATGTGATCTTCTTGTTGGTTGGTCAGTTACCTTGATTTTTTTTTTTCTAAACAGTTGGAGCTTTAAACCAATAACATGAGAAAATAACAAAGAATACAAAAGATGCATATTCAATTCCTTAACAGTTGGCTGTTTTGGTCAATAGCTTAATACTGAAAGTGATTTTTTTTTTCTAGTTATATATGCTTAATCCATCAGTGGAGTTTTTGTAACTTTTTATTCATAATGGCCAAGTCTACAGTGCATAGATAAGTAAAAAGGTAAAGGGCGTTGTGTAAAATATATTAGATACCTGGTAAAAGGTAAGCCATTGTTTTGCATGGAATGAATATAGACAAAAAAATCTCATTTTTGAGGCTAAAGATAATAGTGGGGTTGCTTTTCCACATTTTGTAAAAATTCAATGTTTATGAGATTATATCACAATATTTCAAATACTGTATATTGAAGTTGCAATCACTTTGCACCCTTCATAAAGTGGCTAAAGATGTCACTATAGCGATCCTGTTATGAAATAACCCAGCTCCCTGTTAGGCCTCAGGCAAAATCATGCTATGCTTGACAAATTCACTTGTCTGTGTTTGTCTCTGTACAACCGGACATTGGCATAATGGTTAGAGTATTCACCAGTGGACCAGGAGATCTGGGTTCAATCCCAGGTTGAGTCATACCAAAAACTAAAAAAATGGTACTTGATGCTACCTTGCTTAACACTCAGCATTATAAGGTAAGGATCAAGGGTAAAGTGGAGCAATCCAGGGAAAGTAGTTATTGGAAAGGGAGCCTTCAGGTCACTCTCAACTACGGTCTCCGACTTGTGTGTATGTGTGTATATATATATATATATATACACACACACACAGATTTGCTAAGTTGGCTGGGGGCGTAGAATACACCGACTGTATCTCTGCAGAGGGGTAAAACCCCTCCCTTAATGAGTGTCCTGATATGACATTAAACAATTTGATGGTGAAACTCCAGTAATGCTGGAGCTTTGGGGAATGTGAAATACCCATTCATTGATATTGCTCCCATGTCCACTCTGCCCCAGAGTGGTAGCACCTGATAGAGTTCTATCTATGGGTCAAGTAGAACTGTTTGACATTTAAACAGAGTACAAATGACTTATGCTAAATTGAATTATTTGGAATAGAACTGTGATCATTTCGCCATGTGTATCTACAAAATGTCTATACAAATCATATATTTAATACATATTTAAAAACAGAATTTGGCTTTAAATAACCAACAGTGGTTGATTTGCCATAAAACCAAAACAAAAACACAGACAAGATATGATCATCAAAATGTATTAAGACTTAAACTTTAAATTTAGCATGATATATGCATGAAGTCCATGTACATTAAAGCCTCATAGGTTGATTACAAAAATAGTGCTGGTAGATTGCATGCTATTCTAAAACAATTTCAGCCTTTTGTCTATCCTCTTTATTTAAACAAGTCAGCCTTTTCCCATATGAAGATTATTAAGCTGAAGTATGGTTCCACCATGTCAGATCATTTAGAAGCCTGTTTGAGGTTGGCTACCAGTAGTTACTGTTCAGACTCAGCAAATCATCAGTTAGGTTAGTAACTATAAATGTATTCAATTGTGTTATGTAAGGATTCATGCACTGATGCAAGGTATGCAAAAATATATTGTATAAATAAAGTATATATATATATATATATATATATATATATATAGTCATCCACAGACAGATCTGTTTCGTTCTATCTGAACTCATCAGTGTGGCTAGACAGGCTAGATTCTCGAAGCTGGTATCGAAACCCAGTTGACTCAAACGCCAATCAAAGATTCTACCACTCAGCCACTAGGAAGCCCGCGCCAGCGAAGTAAATTTAAATGGTTATGGATCACAATTGTTATTGTTTACATATTTCTGCTTAATAGCTACCGAGAGCTTGATTCATACGAAGAGCCTTATATATATATATATATATATATATATATATATATAGCATTTTTGAATACAGGTAGATCATTTGACCTGATCCTTTTAAAAGTAACTTGCAAGACAAAAAAGTGTGGGAACCCCTGCTTTATATAATAAATAAAACCAAACTTCAACTTTCATTGATTATATTATTCTCCAGATTGTTATTTCTTTTTTTATTCTTTCTTTATTTTTTTTATTTTTTGAGTTTTGTGACCAAATGTTGAAAATCACAGATAACATACAAAATTAAAAATAGAAACCTAGAAAATTAAAAAAAAACAATAAAAAATGAAAAATTTAGTTAGTCATAAATGAATGATATATACAAGGTGTGATCAAAAATATTTGAGACTGAATCTTTACATTATTTTAGAAAGATAATGAGGACA
This sequence comes from Sepioteuthis lessoniana, assembly GCA_963585895.1. NCBI lineage: Eukaryota > Metazoa > Mollusca > Cephalopoda > Myopsida > Loliginidae > Sepioteuthis > Sepioteuthis lessoniana. Next base: position 128,247 of record CAUZXS010003201.1, on the reverse strand, counting down.
TGTACTGCTGAGCAACTTATATAATAAAGTGATGTCATTTAGGTGAGTCAGTGGAAATTTGGAGGAAAATTAAGTTGATTTCAATACTTTTAAAGAATCTTTTTTGCAAAACAGGATTGTGTAAGTGCAGCACCCTCTATAATTAAGAGAGGACATTCAGAGGTGCTTGGACAAATGAAAACTTACAAGATTAAGTGCATTGAATATCAAGGAAAAACTAGTTTAATTTATTGTTCCTTTCTGTCTTGTTCAGTTTGTCTTAATACTGTTTGAACATATCTTTTATTCAACTCCTTAAAGGCTGGCTATTTTTTATGGTCTCCAATTTAGCTTTTGATATTGAGTGATAAAATTTTATATATATAATTCAATCCAGTAAATCCAGAATAGGGAGTAATTCCAATCAGGACTAATAAAATATTCAAAAATAGAATATTAAATTTAAATATTCCTGGTAAAGAGCTCAATGTAAATAAAATCCACAGAGCAAAGAAATTTTTGTGACTGTGACTGATTTTTTTTTTTTTTTTTTTTTTTTTTTTTATGTGTGTGTGTGTGTGTATATATATATATATATATATATGTTTCTGGTGTAATAGATACCGTCATAGAAAATGGACATGATGATACAAGTCCAAATCCTGAACAAGTCCGTTTGTATTTCACATAGTGCTAATAGCCTTGGGAAAGGTATGAATCCTATTATTCTCCCTTCAGCTATGGGTAAATAGTCATCATCCATCATGTCGTGCTGCCAGCACAGATATCCCTACCCTCTCTCGCCACTTCTCCCTATCATTCATCGCTTTTGGCAGGTCTTCAGGGTTACATCCCGTATCCTCAACCTTGGTATGGTAACTGGTCGAGGAGAAGGAAAACTGAATTTAAACCTATTAAAATCCACTTAAAAAATGACCCTGAGTTGCATACTGCTCATTCAGAGGGATAGGTATATATATATATATATATATATATATATATATATATATATGAATTCACTTCATGTCTTTTTGTCCATCTGTTTATCCTCACCTGATGATGACTAGAGCTATGGCTACCAAATTCTTTTGTTACTAATGTGCCCCCAGAGCATGTTTGTATGTATTTACTAACACCTCTATCATAGGCAAGATGTGACTTGAGGTCAATTTTTTAAGTGGATGGATTTGAATTCCGTTTTCCTTCTCTTAGACTGGTTTCCATACCAAGCTTAAATAGCTATTCTGAATACTGTTTGAAACAAATGTTTTGGTGAAACACAGGATTGTGCAAGTGCAGGGTCTTCCATACTTATCAGACCTAACTCCGTGTAACTTTTGTTTCTAAAACTGAAAATCTATCTCAAATGTAAGATTTGAGGATGTGGAGGATATTAACAGAAATAAAACACAGCTTCATGCCAAATTAAAAAATGAGTTTCTGAAATACTTTGATAAATGAAAAACTTAATGGAATAAATGTATTGAATGCTAAGTGGATTATTTTGTAGAAAATTTTCAAAATTTTAGATCTAAAAGACTCTTGATATTGTGACGTTTTCAAAATTATCTTTTTTCAATACACACATTGCAAGTTTGTTTTTTTTTTAAATTTTTTTTTAACCAATTCATTGCTGTGAGATAAGAAACATTGGAGTTATTCAAAACAGAATTGGCCAACTAAATTCAAATTGGGGTTAAGGTGGTTTGTTTTGCTTTGTGTTTATGCCTTTTGGGAAAGGCATGAAACTACCATTTCTAACAAGTTAGATCAAAGATTGCTTTTTGCTGCCTTTACTATGTAACCTTGTCTAACCTGCTGTATATTACTTGAGAATATTGGCATTCCTAGGTGATCTCCACTCCTTTTGGGATATTCAGGTTCCCTCAATGGTTGTGGGATATTTCTTTTGTTTTCTTTTTTTTTTTCAAAACTGCATCTTTATTATTGTGCATATAATTTATACTTGGAAAAAAATTGTTTATCTGTCCTCTATATTTTGATTTAGCTATAAAATTTAATACATATTTATTGAATCAAAGAAGGGGCATCAGGAAGCCATATTACTGCAAAACAAAACCATACAGAATTTAAATTTCAAAACTTTAAAAGAAAAAAATTTACATTTGTCTTAGTAAGATAATTATTTACATTTAATTAAAACATAACTAATTAGGTTTATAGGTAGTTCTTCAAGCTAGAGATGTAAAATAATTACATAGAGTTATTGCTAGCAGAACAAAAACAAATGTTTAGGTCGATAAATCTCTTAATTATCACTGAAATCCAAAAATATTTCTTTACAAAATTCTGGCAAAAATTTTTGTAGAGAATAAGATCAGTTTCTTTTTTGTGACAACATAATAAACAAGTTCAAATTCCATTTGGCCTAATACCCGTAGGAAAAGTATGAACCCTTTATGACCCCAACTATAGATTAAATTGTACAAGGATGGATTTGGTATTGAATGAAAACAAAGAAACCAAATGAAAAGTCTTTTTTTTTCTTTCCTTTTTTTTTTCTTCTTTCTTTTCCTTTTTTCCTATTTTCTTTTTCTTCCTTTTATGGTAATAATTACAATTTGTAGCTTTTTGGTATAAGTTTTTAATTGAAAACAAAGATTGTAAAATATTAATTTTTTAGAAAAATGAAACTAGTTGCAACTTTTTGTAAATCAAGTTATCACCTGGCATAGATGGATATTTCCCCTTGTACTTCATAATATATTCTAATATTTCTATGTCATGATGATAATATATTCTATTATTTCTATATGATGATTATATATTATGTTTCTGATATTCTAATATTTCTATATAATAATCTTAATATATTTTATATAATGATCATATATAAAACATATCCAATAAAGCAAGTAACCCAATTAATAGATCTTTACTTCAGTCAGTTTCATTGACTTTCTACAATAGTCACTTTCATTAACGGTGAACTTGATGTAAAGACTGGGAGAGATTATGCTTTTTATAATGAAACCAGTGTTAATGTGCCAATTTTTTTTATATATGTACAGTAGGTGAGAGTAAAGCTTTGCAAAATGATTTGTTTGTATTATATATCACATGAGTAAGTTAAATGCCAAATGATGCTTCATGTATATTGTACATGTGAGTACTGTCACATCTGGGCATACCAATGTGCTTGCTTTGTATCATTTTTCAAAAAATGCTCATTTGTCTGAATGTGTACTGGTAGAAGTAGGTACTGTCGCATTGTTTTTTTGTTTTTTTTTTAAATAGATCTTATTTCTTCAACTGCCTTGTCTTACAATTAGATACAGTCAGTCATAAGTAATTTTTTTTTTATTAAGAGCTAAAGGCCGCCCTGTCCGGGCTTAGAATACACAGACTGTATCTCCTTCAGAGGGGTAAGAAACTCCCCCATCCTGCAAAAGATGTATGTCTTTAGTATGACCCTAAACTGCATCTGATGCTAAGGCTCCAGTTCTGGAGATCTGGTGAATGTGGAGTAACTCTACATTGCCATTTATCCTAGGTCCACTCTGACCTGGAGTGGTTGTACCTGTTAGAGCCCTATCTATGTATGGATCAAATAAATCGGTTTAAAAATTATTTGTATTCAATAGGACTGAGTGCAAAAATAAAAATCTTGAAAAGCAGCTACCCAAAAAATATAGTTATAAATGTATAATGAATGCAATTACCTAACCTTTAGGTATAGAGTAACCCTACCTGGGTTTACATGCCATTAAAATCAATCAAAACATTAAGAGCAAAAGTTATCAAAACAATAAATATTGAAATGACTAATGATTGTTAAGTTTAATGAAAAATTTTGATAACCTTTTTTAACAAAATAAAAAAAATGTCAGTGCTATTTTAAAGTTTGTCCTTTTTAACAAAATATTCAGGAAAAAAGTAATTTCAAAATATATATCATCTCATAATATTTTTCATATCTGCTAGAATAATTCACCATTGTTCTGTGAGCATTGATACCAGTTTTTCTTTTTTTCTCTTATATATAGTTTACATTTTTTGTATGTAACATGTTACAATGTTTAGATATTACACTCATCCTAGATGGAGGGCCACTTTGATTCTAGGCAAATTGTACAGATACTGATACTTGGTAAAAGTATCGATTCATATTTAAATACTAGCATCATTTTTGACTGGTTATATATATATATATATATATATATATATATATATATATATATATATCATTTTTAGAAAAGAAACTCTTTAACAACTGTTCTAAACCTGATATATGTTCAATACATTGACAATATTTTCACATTAATAAAAGATATTGATGATCAAATGCTTTACTATAGGGTTAAATTGGGAGAGTTTTTACTCTAATATTGCATTAAAGTCTTTTTGATTGATACTTAGGGCAAAGAAATATGTTCAGCAAGGTAGTACACCTTTTGGCAATAATGATCATATTTTTTAAATTTTTTTTCATCATACAATGTATGAAAGCATGTGCGATACTCTGTCTTCTTCAACCGCCAACCAGGGTGATAACACAGTTTCGGTAGCTCAAGGCGGTACTGCCACTCCTGGTGCTACCAAGCAGCTTTTGCCACCAGACAGGGTATTTAAAAGAAATATATATCTATATATATATATATACACCAGATCAACTAAAAACAGACATTACATTGGATGTTTGTTCATCTTCATTTTAGTGCAGTTTGTGATTTAAAAACGTGTTTACTTACGGCCGTTGATGTCATAGCAACTGTTTCTTGATTTTGCGTAATCACACGAGAAAGGTGGTTCCGCGTGCATATCATTCATGTTGAAATCCTTTCTATATTTGTCATCTATTTGGTTCGTTTTCTTTCAGTTTTATCTTTTTTATGATACTTAGGGAAAAATATGTTCAGCAAGGTAGTACACCTTTTGGCAATAATGATCATATATTTTACTATAAGAATACATAATACTTATCGTAGAGTAATATGTTTGGGTAGATTGGGTTCTCAAGCTTTGGTAGGGCAACCAGACTAGAAGGAAAAACTCTGCATTCAAAACCTGAGGAATGTTGTTCAGAAGAACCTGTGGCACATTGATGCATTATTCCTCTGTCATCAGTGTAGTTGGTTCTTCACAAACTTTCACTTTAACTAAATCATCTATATAGTTAGTCTAGCAGTTCATATCTTTAACTGATTGTTGGGCTTTTATATGTAAAGATCGATGTGAGAGTCCATCACGTATATATAAAATCCTTAAATGCATACAAGCTTTAATGTATAAAGCTCTTTGAAAAATGCTTCATATTGTTTTGATTACTATGTTGACTGTCAGACCCTTTTTGGAAACTCATCAGATAAACTAAATATAAATTACCAATGAGAGGCTGGGATGAGTATCATAAAATAGAAAAAGACATTTTCACTCAAACAAATTACAGGGTGAAATGATACAATTGTCGTCCTTCTGAAGCCAAGCCTGGGTCTCTTTGGACTTGTGGGCTGGCGTCGAGTCCTGCTGCTACACCCAGGGTTTGCCACCGGCCATCTGATTGGACCAGGGGACCACCACATTCTTCAGCACATCCAGGTACACTTTGGCGTTGACTTTCAAGCTGACTTTGAAGATGTGAGGTGGCATGATGTGGCTCTCACTTGAAACCACACCAAAGACTATAACCGTAGCCAGAAACTTTTTCATCATCCTGGTCATGTTGAACCGTCCGGATTTGCATTTTGAGGGTGCTGGCAATGGTCCTGTTGTCATAACTTGGATCGGTAGAGAGCCTGAGTTGTACAGCGGCGCATCTCCGATCTCGTTCGTTGAACATTGTATCACTTTCAGCCATGATAGAAGGCTCCTATCACTCTTGGGATTTGTACACAACTGGCCAACTAGTAGATGGTCTACAACAAAAAAGAAAACTGGTTTTCGTTAAATGGAAATGGAATCATGTCGTCTTTTCTAGGGCGAGAATTTTATCGTTCCACCCCATATTAGTTTTAACCCAATATCCACTGGTATTATATGAGGAGAAAATTTTTAACTATTTAGAACTATATTTTTTATAGCATGGGTGTCTTAAAAAAATTTTGTCAGTATAATTTAAAATTGGTTAGAATATTTATTATATATAAGAAGTTATGTTCTTATGAAGGCATGGACAGCTATCAATAGGCTATCGATCATATGGAAATCAGACCTAACCAATAAAATGAAACGCAGTTTCTTCCAGGCAGCGGTTGTATCGATACTGCTGTATGGATGCACTACATGGATGCTAACAAAATGGCTGGAGAAGAAGCTAGATGGCAATTACACAAGAATGCTGCAAGCAATATTGAACAAGTCCTGGCGGCAACACCCCACAAGACACCAACTATACGGCCACCTGCTTCCCATCACAAAAACTATTCAAGTTAGACAAACCAGACATGCAGGACACTGCTGGAGAAGCAGGGACGAGCTCATAAGTGATGTACTCCTATGGACCCCCAGACATGGCCGGGCAAAAGCAGGACGACCAGCTCGAACATACAACAGCTATGTGAGGATACGGGATGTAGCCCTGAAGACCTGCCAGAGGCGATGAACGATAGGGAGAAGTGGCAAGAGAGGGTCAGGGATATCCGTGCTAGTGGCACGACTTATGATGACGATGAAGGAGACATAAGCAAGATCTAAAATACAAAGGTAGCTATTTTCATAAACATTTCATAAGCAATGGTGCTTATTGAATTAGTATTTTTTAGTTTTTTTTAATTTTATTTTTTTACTTTTTCTGAGAATTTTGGTGAACATAATTTTGAACTTATACTTTTTCTTTCTTATGTATGTCTTTCCGTGTATGTCTGTAAATTTTATTTAGTAAAAGTAATAAACTACTTTTACAAAAGTGGTGCTGTTTGCATTCTTGGTCTTTCTTATCTCTACAGTCAAAAATTAGAATTATATCATTGGTCACATGAGATGGGTTCTGAGGAAGGAGGCTGAATTTTTTTTATTTCAGATTTTGTTTACCATTAGTTTATATAGGTAACTCCAGCATTTGGCTGTACGTTATTTTACTTATTTATTTATAGTATCTATTTATCTTTTCTTTTTTTCTTTTTATTTTTTTTATTCAAACTGGTTGATTTGTGCTTCATCATCATGAACTGTTTCCAGAGGCTTAATGTTTTTCAAAAGTTAATACACTTTCTTGGTATGTTTCATTTTTAATCTTTACTTTAAACTCTATCATCTATCAAGCTGACATTTTTATATCATTAACACTTTAAATATATAAATTTGATATTTTAATTTGAGTACTTATTTAATATAAACTATATGCCTAATTTATGTGGTCATGGTGTAATGATTCTTTTCAGAGGAAATGGACACAACAACACAAGTTCAAATCCTAGATTGCCCAGTCGGCTGGGGCTGTAGAATACACCAACTGTACCTCTGCAGAGGGGTAAGACCCACCCACCTCAAACGAGTGTTCTGGATATGACACTAAACAATTTGATGGTAAGGTTCCAGTGATGCTGGAGTTTTGGGAATGCGGAGCACTCCTTCATTGCCACTGTTCCCAGGTCCACTCTGGCCCGAAGTAGTAGCACCTGATAGGGCCCTATCTATGGTTTAAATAGAACTAAACTGCGTACTTATGCTAAACTGAATTGTTTGAATTAGAACTGTTTGACTAAACTGAATAGCTTGAAATAGAAATATTTTTGACAATCAAACTATGTACCTATGGTAAACTAAACTGCTTGAAATAGAACTGTTTTGACATCAAAACTGCTTACTTACGCTGAACTGAATTGTTTGAAATAGAACTGTTTTTGACATCAAAACTGTAGTTATGCTAAACTGAATTATTTGAAGTGGAACTTTTGACATTTAACTGTGTGGACAAAATCTCTACTTTTACAAAACTGAATAGGTTGAAATAGAAATGTTTTTGAGAATTAAACTGTATACTAATGCTAAACTGAATTGTTTGAAATACAACTGACTATTTGTATAAAAATGGATTTGGTGTTAAATAAACCTACAAAGGTTGATATGCCATAAAACCCAACCAACCAAATCTAGACTTCTCAATTTCATCATTTTATTATACAAGTTGCTCAGCTGTGCATATGTCTTCATATAAATTTAAAGATTTTTTTCTCAAATCTTGTTGATAAGTGAAATAATGTAAATATGTTTTGTTGATTTTATGGAATATACTGCATTATGCTTTGAGAGTTGTATATGCTATAGATACAAAGTTTTACCCTAGGAGAAACTATATATTTAATTTTAATGATTATATCCACTTAAGATTATGTCTAAGGAAAAACAAATTTTCAAAAGTTATTTGGACAGTTAAAATCATTCTTATTTCTTCTGTTACTATGTTTTGGTCAGTCTATTTTAAAGTCTTTTTCAGGTTAAAATTCTGTAGGGAACATTTAATTCCTTGCAACACAGGCAATACTATTCACAACCACCTTAATAACATGGGTGATTATTATTATGAGAGTTGGCTGAAAAGTTCATAGGCTGACTAAGATGGTATTAAGGAATGTGACCAAATGAGTTTTATTTTTCAACAGTGATTATCGAGGGGGACCTCTTAAATCAGTGTTGCAATGTTTGAATTCTATTCATCAAAAAGTCATCAACGGCAGATATAACATCATCATATAAACTTTTCAGGCCACCCTCATCAGCCCAATTACCTGCAGCTGTAGAATACACTGACTGCATCTCTGGAGAAGACCCCCTCCAAACAAGTGTCCTGGATATGACACTAAATGATCTGATGGTGAGGTTTGAGTAATGTTGGAGCTTTGGGGAATGCAAAGTACCCCTTCATTGCTATCGCTCCCAGGTCTACTCTGGCCTGAGTGGTAGTACCTGATAGGGTCCTATCTATGGGTCAAATGGGACTAAACTGCATACTTATGCTAAGCTGAATTGTTTGAAATAGAACTGATTATTTGTATAAAAATGGATTTGGCATTAAATAACCTACAAAGTTTGATATTCCATAAAACCCAAACAACCAACCAATCATCTGCAGAGAGGTAAGACTACTCCCCTCCCCTAACGAATGTCTTGTATATGACAGTCCATCATCTGATAGTGAGCTCCAGTCTGGAACCCTGGGAAATGTCAAGTACCCCTTCATTGCCATTACTCCCAGGTCCACTGATCTGGAGTGGGTAGTACCTGTTAGGATCCTATCTATAGATTAAATGGAACTGTTTAACCATTTAACAAACAAGTTGATATTACATTGAATCGTTAGTGTTACATAGCAATGCTTGAAACTATTTAACTGTGTGCAAATAAAACTATTAGTATGAGCAATACTCGAAACTACTTCACTGTGTGCTAACAAAGGATTGATATAAAGTTGCATTATCATTGTTAGATAGCAATACTTGAAACCATTTATCTGTGTAAGCAAATGAGCTCTGGCTCATTTATAAATGTTATCTGCAAGCTATTTCTTTAAAAATCATATATTTAATATAGAGAAAAAAATTGATAAGGTAATCCATGCAGAAGAGATTTATTGAGAAACAAGGTCAATACTATAGTGTTTCGGTTCTAATGAACCATCATCAGGACTAGGAGGGATGATATTAGTGATGTGAAATCAACGAGTGGATGTTTAAAGAATTTGTACAAAATAAAATTTTTTAAACATCCATTGTTGATTTAACATCACTAATATCATCCCTTCCAGTGCTGATGATGGTTTAATAGAACCAAAATAGTATAGTGTCGACTTTGTTTTTCAATAAATCTCTCCTTCTGCTTGGATACCTTGTTATAAATTTTTTCTCTATATCATCAGATTTTACTTGATTATTTACTTCCATATTTGATATGTATGTATAAACAGGATATGGTATTAAATAACCTATAAGAATTGATATGCCATAAAAAAACAACCAACCACTCTGCTATATGAGAGTGCTCTCTTATTCCTTTGTTCAGCCAATTTTACACTTGAAGAAGGTTGTAGAAGGGACTGGCCAAAATCTTAAGCCAAACAAAGCATGAGTTCACATGTTCTAATGAAGCTTGGAATGATAATGACTGCTTCCAAATTATAGAGATTTTATGAAGAAACTTAGGAGCAGTGTGTGTTGTCTTTTTTTTTTTCTTTTAAATACCCACCTGATAATTTGAGGTGCAGGTAAAGTCTCTTAGGAAATGAACTATTTATGCTTCTGTGAACCTGCTCAGTACTAAGGTAGCTAACACCATTCTAATAACAAGTGCTGGAAGTAACCTAAGACGAATGTACCTGATTAAGCAAAGCTTAGTAATGCCCAGTTGGCTGGGGCTGTAGAATATATTGACTGCACCTCTGCAGAGGGGTAAGACTCCCCGTTCCCAAACAAGTGTCCTGGATATGACACAATGGTAAGGTTCCAGTAATACTAGAGTTTTGGGGAATGCAAAGTACCCCCTTTTTGCTATCCTTTTCAGGTCCACTCTGGCCCAGAGTGGTAGTACATGATAGGGTCCTATCTATGGGTTAAATAGAACTAAACTGCGTACTTGTACTAAACTGAATTGTTTGAATTAGCAGTATTTGACTAAACTGAATAGCTTGAAATAGATATTAAACTGTGTACTTATGCTAAACTGGATTGTTTGAAATGGAACTGTTTTTGACATTGAAACTGTATTTATGCTAAACTGAATTGTTTAAAAGAGAACTGTTTTGAAATTTAACTGTGTGTAAACAAAATCTACTCATACTAAACTGAATTGGTTGAATTAGAACTGTTTGACTATATTGAATAGCTTGAAATAGAAATGTTTTTGACAATTAAACTGTACTCATGCTAAACTGAATTGTTTGAAATAGAACTGATTATTTCTATAAAAATGGATTTGGCATTAAATAACCTGCAAGGGTTGATATGCCATAAAAACCAACCAACTAAGCAAAGCTTAGTGAATAGCAACTACATGTGTTTGTTAGGTATAAATATTATCTCCAATGTGATTAATGCAAATCCTGGCCTTTTTTAGGTTTTATGTACAGTTTTCAATTTTGCGTTTTTTTTTTCTCTCCTAGAATAGAACTTTGTATTACTTATTATCTATCAATATACAAAGATGGGCTGAAAAATTCATATAATAGTATCATATCTACTGTTAATGACTTTTTTGACCAATGAGATCCAAGCCCTACAGCACCAATGGAAGAAGTGTGTAGACTGCAAGGGAGACTGTTGAAAAGTAATCCTAACATTCTATGAGAGTATCCCAGTCAGCTTATAAACTTTTCAGTCGACTCTCGTATAAAACTAATTTGGTCACATTCCATGAGAGTATCTTGGTCAGCCTGTGAACTTTTTATCTTAACCTCATATATGAAGCATACTTATTTTTCTGCTTATCTCAAATTTATGTTCAAAAGATATCATCAACAGCAAAAAGTTTTTAAAAATTATCTATAAATACTTATTTAGGTTTTACTAATCTAGTAGGGGGAGTCCCTGTGGTGTAATAGTTAAAGTATTGGGCTGTGACATCATAGTAAGCAAGTTCCAACTCCAGTCATGTTATTACAATCACTTTCAGACTAATATTATTAGTAATGGTATGAACCCCCTTATCCTCTCTGCAATATGTTAAATAGTACCCCTACTTGCCTTTTACAAGAATGGTTTTGGCTTCAAATAACCCAAGAAGGTTGATATGCCATTAAAACAAAGAAACCAGAAATGAATCTTGCACTTTATCAATACACATGGACTTGTATAGAATTTTATTCAGATATTAGATGACTAACTCATTTGATTCTTGTTATAACATTAGTCCATGAGATATATACTTTTATTGAGGAAGGAGTAAAGGATTTCAATTAGCATTTCATTATTATTTCTGTTAAATGAAGAATTTTTATAATTTGAAATATTCTATTCAACATGAACATAGGCTAAACATTGATAGTCACAAGAAGTTGACTCATCGATCAGTTGTTCCCCCCTATATCTATTTATACAATCTTACCACCAAGGGTAGGATGTAACACAAGGTCAATTTTTAAGTGGAGTACAGCTGGTTTGAATTCAGAGTTTTCCTCTGAGACTGATTACCTAATGAAAGGCTAAAGAATCTGGTCTGCCTTACTATTTACCCATCACTGGAAAGAGAATAAATGGATTCATGCCTTTTGCAAGGGCAACACTGCAAAGTAGAACAAGTGGCCTCATCTAAAGGAGTCTCTATGGTGTCAAGTGCTGGACTACAGCCTTAGAGTGAGTTCAAACTCTAGTTATGTTTTTGCATTCACTTTTAAGCTAATACCCTTGGGAAAGGTATGAGTTCCTTATCCACCTAGCTATATGTTGGATAGTATCACTCTTGTTCTTCTTCAAGGATGGCTTTATCATTAAATAATCCATGAAGGTTGATATGCCCTTAAACAAAGAAACCAAACCAACCTCATTCATAATTTGAACTCTAGTTTCCAATTCCATTTTCTAGAATGATAATTGTCATGCTAAGCTCAATTGTTCCTCTTGTAACCACAGTCCATGATGATACTGATGCTTCTGTTTAGGAATGTGTGAAGGATTCTAACTAGCATTTCATAGTTATCTTTGTTAAATTGAGAGTTTGGATGATTTAAAAAGACATTTGGTGTGTATGCAGACCCCCACAAAATTCATTCAGTTGCACATTTAACAGGAACTTGTTTTAGGTGTTAGAAAGAATAATCATAACTATACACTGACTACCAAACTTTGGAATGAGTGTTTATTTTCAAACTCTATTTGTATCTCAGGGTTTAAGTCTCCCTACCCCCTGGTGCTACCTTAAAAAATATCTGTGTGGGTCTAAAATGGTGAGTGTGGTTATAGCACATTCTTTTTAGGTGTGGCTAATGTTAATCTTAAAGGATGTTTATGAAGGTGAATTTGATTCTTGTGAAGATTTTTTTTTTATAATTCATGTAATCTATTATTATAGTAATTGTTGGGAAAAGAATTTTTGCGATAACTATTACCAACAGCAATTAACCCTTTCTGTTCTTTTGAGTTTTCTCTACATGTTATCTATCCTGACTGTATCCTCTGAAAAAATGTGAGATACCCCCCTTGCAGAAAAAGGGCTAAATGCTATGTAAGATACTAAACTGCATCTGATGGTGTGGCTCCAGGTCTGGAGCTCTAGGGAGTGTGAAGTCAGAGCTGGTGTGTACTACTTGGCCACCATCCTGACCAGGTGGGCTAGCTTGGCTGGTGGCTCTAGGTCATAGATTTGGCACAGCAGTGGGGTGCACATCAGAGATTTGAAACAGCTGATGAGATCCTAGCACCAGCCCTGTATGGAATATCCTTTCATTGCCATTATACTCAAGTCCACTCTGATTTTAGGATATCATTTACGGGTCAAATAGATAAAAATGATTTGTATTTGATAGGAATATTTGATGCCCTATTACTGTAAATTATTTGTATTAAGGATAGATACATGAAGCTATAATTTTTACTGAGGATAATTATTAGTTACTTGAAACCGTATAACTATGCCAATAAATGGCTATTATTAAATAGAAATAATTACTTGAAACTGTATAATTATTAGTATCAAATGGGAATACATGAAATCATGCAACGATGTAGCATTGGTTAGGAAGTGTCATTTTTCCATTGTAGTTTAATATAATTTCTCTTGTGATTGTCATGTTCTCATTCAGTCACCTTTTACTTGAGAATGATCTAATTTGCTGACTTGTGGAACTTTTGAGATAGTTGGCAAGTATTAATTAAAGTTGTAATTTACAAAGCTCTTTGCTTCGATATGGCACAAGGCCGATTGAATGGGGCACCCAATGAGAATCGAACTCACTCTTGCAGGTTTGCGAGTCAAAGTATTAGTTAAATTTCCTGGTCAAGATATATCCAAGTAGGCCACTGAACTTTTCGTCTGACTAGAATTTCACTTGGGTGCTGACGGTCAAAAATGTGATCCTGAATACCATGGGTGCAATCTGGATTTGTCATCCCATCATTCGATTTACATTCTTCAATTAGAAGATTATGTTACTTACACCAGCATACCTTATGAATTCATTATCCTCACAGTTTGTCAGTCGCATCACATGTTGTAAGTAAGTAAAGTTAGCGACCATAGTCGAGGGTGACCCGAAGGCTCCCTTTTCGATAGCTACTACACCAACGTGTAGGGGAGGGCGCTACTCCTTTCCCTGGATTGCTCCACTTTACCCTTGAACCCTACCTTATAATGCTGAGTGTTAAGCAAGGTGGTATCAAGTACCATTTTTAAAGTCTTTGGTATGACTCGACCTGAGATTGAACCCAGGTCTTCCGGACCATTGGGTTCAATTCCAGGTGGTTATCTTCAAGTCTGTCAAATGGGTGATATATTCTCTTTCCCTACTATAGTTACTCTGAAGGCATTTTCCTTCATTTGTGCTTGTCATATTGTTACTTTGGTTTCTGTCTTTCTGTCATCCAAAATTACTTTGTCTTTCTGAAAACTTTTAAGGAACAACTAAATAAAAAATGTGAATATAATTGTACAATGAACACAGTTTCTTAACCTTTAGGCATAAAACGACCTGAGATAGGTTGACATGCTATTAAAATCAATCAATTAATCTTATGTGTCGTTAGTTGGTAATGTAAATTTCTGAAAATGAAATAGGATTTCTTCTGAGCTATAACTTTCAGTACTACTGTTGAAATGCACAACCTGGACACTAACAATATACATGGTGAAAAAGTTAGAAAGAAACTGCACAAAAATGCTATGAGCTGTTTTGAACAAAACCTGGAAGCAATACCCCAAAACAACAGCTGTACGGCCACTTACCTCCCATCTCATAAACCATTCAAGTTAGAAAAGCAAAATGTGTGGGTAGAAGAAAGAACAAACTTATAAGTGATGGTCTCTTATGGACACCATTGTTGGCTGACCAGCAAAGACTTGCATACATCAGTTCTGTGCTGACACTGTATGCCGTCTAGAAGACCTACAAGAGTGATGGATGATAGGGACAGAAAAGAGAATCTGGAAACTCCATGCTATCAGCAGAACTTGATGACATGTGATTTTCTGTTACTGATATTTCTTTGAGTTTTGTTTTTATTTATTTATTTATTTTTCTTATAGAAACTTTTGAGAAAAATTTTCTAGTTCTACTATTACAGAATACAGTTGTTATTTTTTCATATATTCAACATTTTATGGAGTTTATTACCAGCAAAAATAGTGCATAAGTCTTGATTTAATATAGAACATATTTGTTTGTGAAGCCTAAGTTTATTTATTCTATTTTTCTATCTCAAACTGACTTTAGAAATTTATCAAGTATCATCTGCAAAAATAACATTTTTGTCTTTAGATACTTGAGTATTTATAGACAAGAATCTTATTTTTACTCATCTACACTCTATTGACATATATGGACTTCATAGAATTTTATTCAGATATAAGATGACCCATTAACTCAGTGGACTATGATATATATGCTTCTATTTAGGAAGGGACAAAGGATTCCAATTAGCCTTTCATAATCATCTCTGTTAAATAAAGAACTTGGGTGATTAATCAAATGACATATAGTGTGTATACAGACCCCCACATATTTATCATTTAGTTGTAAATTGGATTGGAAGTTGTTTTATTCTCTGAATTAAACCATTTTAATGGTCTTGCTCTAAGCTCTTACAAAAGTCTTGATATGATGTACTATTTTTTTCTCGGTTATAGTTACATACATATACACAAATGTAAGACTTTTAGTGATGTATAGATAGATATTCCATGTTACTGTTTATTTTAATTACATTTTAATAACTATTAACTAAAAGGTATTGGATGACTTGATTTAATATTTTTTTAAATTGTCAAAATTTTGTTACTAATCTATCCCTTTATTGACACCCATGGACTTTTATGCAGATATATTTATCATTCTTATGTAGTTAAATTATTACTTTGTTTATTAATAGTTTTGAGATAACTTTCACTCTTAACTTATTTGATTCACTATGTATAGCAATTTTCTGAATTTTCTTCAGGAAATGTATATCTGTATTTTTGTTTGAAACATCCCAATTCATCCTTAATGCTAACTAGGTAAATGTGTATGTGAATTGTCCTGGGTATGATATTGAGTTGCATCTGATGATGAGGCTCCAGTTTTGAAGTTTGGGGAATGTAGAGTAACCTTTCATTACCATTACTCTCAGGTCTACTTTGAGTGGTTGTACCTGTTTGGGTCCCATCTATTAGTCAAGCAGAACTGTTCAGTCATTTAGTTATGATTATTATTAGTTATTTAAAACTGTACAGCTGTGTGTAAATTGTTCATAATAGTTAGGAATATATGATGAATAGAATTACTAATGTTAAATAGCAAAACTTTAAAACATTTAACTGTGTGCAAACAAATAAGCTCTAACTCATTAAGAAATAAAGTTACTTCCAAACTATTTGCTTACAAATCACACACACGTGTATATATATATATATATATATATATATATATATATATATATGGTCTTCAATAATATGTGCAATGGGATGGGTTTGTATTTCTACTAACTGTTGTTGTATTTGACTGTGGATCATTGACTATCTTGTTTGAATCGGTTTGTCCTTTTTTCGTCTTACGAATGGACATTGTGTTGTGATACTTGTTGCTTGTGTTTTGGTCAGTGTTCCTTGGTGAACTGAAGGGGTCAAGAATTATCCCTCTAGTTTTCCAATGGCCAGGGAAACTGGGGTTCAATCCCAGGTCGAGTCATACCAAAGACTTTAAAAAAAAAATGGTACTTGATGCTAGCTTGCTTAACACTCAGCATTATAAGGTAAGGATCAAGGGTAAAGTCAAGCAATCCTGGGAATGGAGTAGTGTCCTCCCCTACAACTTGGTGTGGTAGGTATTGAAAAGGGAGCCTTTAATTAAGTTTGCTGACCATAGTCAAGGGCAACCTAAAGACTCCCTTTTCTAACCAAAGCAGGTGACTACAAATTTAATCAAAATTAGAACTTTAAATCCACTTAATAACTCAATAATCATGACTTAGCAATAAAATTTGTTTTTAATCTTTTATACTTGGTTAAAGGACAGCTTTTACAGCTATTAAGCTTAATGTAAAGTCACATTCTATTTATAGAATATATATTATGATAAATAAATAGGAAGTACTTTATAATCAGCATTTAATTGTTATCTCCCTTAAAAATTATTCTAATCAGAGTAAAATGCAAGTTTGAAATTTGACTATACACTATTAAGTTGCAAACTGGATTAAAAATTTCTCTATTCCTTAAGTCAGAGCATTTTAATTGCTCTAAAAAATTCTGGCTACAATGTACTATTTTTTTGGGATCATGATATATAGCTTCTTATATGAATGAACACAAATCTTCAATATAAAGCTGCTTTGTTTTTAGCAAACTTTAACTTTTATCTCTTTGGGGAAAATAAATCTATGCTTTCTTATCAAATTTGAAGTAAATTATCACTTTAGTTTTTATATATAACAATTTTTTTCTGAAGATCTTATCAAGTGTTATCAAACGTGATTCAGTAAAGAGTCGGTGTAATACAAGATTTGTCTAGACATGATCCACCCATATAATATTTGTAAAAAAAAAAGTAGCCTACCTAAAATGATGGCAAAGTCCTTTTTGGGGTTGCAATAAACTTTCTTCTTGTATTCTACTTAATTCTCATCCACTGTCTAAAATCTCCCTTTGAACATCAAATATATATTTTTGTTTTGTTTTTAATTTGAGAAAAGCCAAAAGTCGAATGAAGATAAATCTGGAATGTCAAAGTAGGTGTTGGTGTAATACTTTATCTACACAGACTAAAAATTGCAAAGTTTTAATCATGAAATTTATAAAGTAAAGGATTTCCAGTTCATTGTAAATGTATATCTTAATACATTGAATTTAATGTATAATTCAGTAAATGGTTATTTTCATCTTACGCTAGGGGTAATTATGCCTGTCTGTAAACTTTAGTATAGAGTATTGTCCTCATGGCATAATGGTTAAAGTACTGAACTGTGGAATAGTAGTAAGCGTGTTTGGACACCATTCGCCATATTATGTTCACTTTCAGACAAATACCCTTTGGAAAGGTATGAATCCCTTATCCTCCTATCTATGAGTTAAATAGTACCACTACTGTTCTTTTAAAATGCCGGATTTGGCATTAAATAACCCAAGAAGGTTAGTATGCTATTAAGCAACAAAGAAAGACAAACTTAAGTGTGTGTGAGTGTGTATATATATATATATATATATATATATATACCCAACCTTTGCTGATATTTGTCATAGTGGCTAACATGCTGGACTGCAACATTGTAGCAAGTTGGTTCAAACTCCAGTTGCAATATTACATTCACTTTTAGACTAAAACACTTGGGGAAAAATATGGTTTCCCTTATCACACCCCCAGCTATAGGTTAAATTGCACCACTACTGTTCTTCAATAAGGATGGCTCAATTTTTGAGTTCAGTAAAGTTGGTTGAAATTCAGTTTTCCTTCTAGACTAGTAGCCTTAACAAGGCTAAAGAATCCAGTCTGCCCTCCTATTTACTCATAGCCAGAAGAACAAATGGATTCATGTCTTTCCTTAAAGCATTCTTGTAAAGTGAAACACTAAGTCTCATCCAGGATTTAAACTCTAATTGCCAATTCCATTTCCTTCAATAATAACCATTATGCATACTTCCCTCAGTATATGTGTAATACAAAGATTAGTTCATGTTCTGTGGATGCTGCTCTATGCCATGTCTAACCATGAAACATAAAGGCAGCAGAAATTCTGCTTTTGCTTTTCAAATGCCTTTCTTATATAATTCTGCCTCTTTTACTTATTCATCTTGAGTATATACTTGCTTTCATGAATTGGTAAGAAATCTGTTGTAAAGATGTTGGCTATACCTGTTGTCATTGAAAACTACTATTGTATCAAGGTACTATGTTATTTCTAATGTTCTAGCAGATATGATACAAGTTGAGGTTTTTAGCCTGGGGGTGCATTTAATATGTGCACATCTACAAAAGGGTTAAATATGAACTTACAAAAGGAATAAGATTAGCAGTAATGTTCCTGATTTAACCAAGAGAGAAATTTTTTTTTTTTTAATTTTTTGCTGTTGGTTTAGAATATCTCCCTTATATATATATATATATATATATATATATATATATATATATATATATATAGTAGGGGTACACTTTAAAATGTGAAGAAAGGGCTCTTAACAGGCAAACATCCTACTCTTCTCCTTCATAAACACTCCTGACCACAACATAAAATAGGCTCATTTATTACTGCTGTGCTCAAAATTTTGAAAGCTTTTGCACTTTTTTTTTTCTCTCATAGCTTTACATAAAACAGTTAAACTTAAAGAAAATTGATTTATATCAATATGAATGGTGAATATATACCAAGACATAGATTGTACAAATTTTGCAGAGAATAAGATCAGGATGGAAGGCATTTGTTACAATAAGAGATGTGCTCAAGGCAATGCTGGACAAGACTCTACTTGCCAATATCTTCAATAGCACTGTTTTGTCTGCAATGTTATATTTGAGTGAAATCTGGGCTACCACAAAATAAGAAGAGCAGCAACTGGTTACAACACAATGGGCTATAGAAAGATCTATGATGGGCATATCATTGCATGAGCACATCCAAAGCAAGGTAATTCAGGAGTAGAGTGAAGGATGTGATCATAGAATATTAAAAGCAGAATTTTGCATGGGATGAACATAACACGAGGTTCACAGGCCACAGGTGGACATGTGCAGTTGTTGAGTAGTATCCAAAAGACCAGAAATGACCACTTGGAAAACCTCCATGAAGATGGGAAGATAAAATTGTCAAGTGATTTGGGTCCCTCTGGAGAAGAAGGGTAAGGACAAGAATGGAAGCGAATCACATTGTGGAAAACAATCAAACAATCTAAAAAAAAAAAAAAAAAAGAAATTTAAAAAGTATTCTCTTATCTCAGCCAGTATTGTATAATCCTACTTGTATTTTAATCATAATGAACTAGAAATATTTTACCTGTTAACCTGTAACCTACAAGATAAAATGCACCTCCACAACAAGGCATACAGGCTGAAAACCATACTTTGCATCTTTTGAATGCCAACACTTTAGAAACAGTACTTGAAATTCAATTCCGGACATTGGCATAATGGTTAGTGTTTGCCAATGGCCTGGGAGACCTGGGTTCAATCCCAGGTCGAGTCATACCAAAGACTCAATAAATGGTACTTGATGCTACATTGCTTAACACTCTGTATTATAAGGTAAGGATCAAGGGCAAAGTGGAGCAATCCAGGGAAAGGAGTAGCGTCCTCCCCTACACCGTAGTGTAGTAGCTATCAAAAAGGGAGCCTTTGGGTCACCCACGACTATGGTCGCCAACTTTACTTTACTTGAAATTATGAATCATCCAATGGTAATTTCACAAAAGATGGACACAGAAGATTTATTACTTTATGTTGCCCTGTTAACAATGCTTAGAATAGGCTGACTGTATCCCCTGCAGAATGGTTAAGATCCCCTCCCCTCCAAAAAAAGGGTTTCTTGAGTATGATATTGAACTTCATTTGATAGTGAGGCTCCAGCTCAAGAGATCCACAGAGTGTGGAGTACTCTTGTCATTACTCCCAGGTTCACTCTAATTCAGAGTGGTTGTACTTGTTAGGATCTTACCTATGGGTCAAATAAATTTGTTTAAAGATTATTTATAAGACCATGTGCCCAAAAAAAAAAAACCTTCAGAAACAGCTAAACAAAAAGTATAAATATGAGTATACAATGAATGTGGTTGCCTAACCTCTAGGCATTAAGTAACCCTAAACGTGTTGACATGCCATTAAAATTAATCAGAATCAGTAGGTGAAGGGTTAAAGTTGTTATGTTTAAATCAATCAACAGGATTTTTATTAAAACAAAAATACTGAATTATAATTTTTTCACAGACTTGTATTTTGCATTTTTATTTTCTTTATTCCTGGTTGGTAGTGAGTAGAAAAAGCTTTCGTGATAGGAAAAGGCTTAATAGATTTGAAATAATTGAAAACCCCCACCTATTTACCAAAACTTTTATTGCTTCCCAATGATACCTGCATTGGAAAATTAAGGTCTAAGAAAGTTTGGCTTTGGGTTACCTTTAACAGTCTTTTAACCTCTAGACTATAAGAACTTCCGTCTGTAAATTATTTTTCTTTGGCCAGTCAGCATTCCTTTGAGACAGATTCTATATTTCATTTGCTACAAATAGCCATTATCTTGAATTCTTATTAAGAGCAGAAGTTTTTCTCAGATCTTGATTTTTCTTGTCTTTTTTTTTTTTTTTTTTTAAACTCCTCTGTGGAGACCTCAACTTTGATTTTAATATATATTCCATGGGTTGAGTAAGAGGCTATAGTCAAAATCTGTTGAAACTCAGCCTTGGCACTACAACAGAAATGCTATTACTGTATATCTGATAATGTTTGGTCGTATGCATATTTTACTTACCATTATGTTGCTGCAGGTATGTACTTACTGTTTTACTCATTAACATTACCTGCTTGAGTCTGGAAAATGTTTTCAATTAAGGTTCCTTGATAGACAAACTTATTGAAAATGTGAGCTGGTAGAGTGTTTGCCATCCTGGTCGAGTCATCCCAAATACTCAAAAAATGGTACTTGATGCCTCCTTGCTTAACACTTAACATTATAAGGTATGGATCAAGGGTAAAATGGAACAATCCAGAGAAAGGAGTAAGATCCTCTCCTACACCTTAGTGTAGTAGCTAATGAAAAGGGAACCTTCAGGTCACCCTTGACTATGGTCGCCAACTTTATTTACATTAAACTAATCAAGTTTGTGTGAATAAGAATTTGGTAAGAATCAAGAGTGTAGTATTGTTATGGAGATTTTCGATATCTTATCTATGACCTAACTTTGAGATTTTTTAAAAATCTTTAATGATTGAATCTATGCAACAGGGTAGGGTCCACAGCATATGGGCCTATTTTTGTGCTTGACTATTTACCGTAATTACTCCTGTATAGTATACTTTTCCCCCCAGATTTTTAAGATTCGTATTATATATGAGAACTAAATATCCACCCCCTGACCTTTTTTTCCCCACCATATTCAGGATGGCATGATTGAAAGTAAGTTATAGATCTGTGATCCAAACTAACTAATATGTAACAAACTCTTCTGTTTTATACTGGTACAAAGAAATATTCACTGGAATGGATGTTTGTTTATGATTTGTTTCTATTATGAATTGGTTTTTGACAAAAGTTAGTTACATTTTTATATAAACATGTCCATACCTTTGCTCTAAATATTGTCTAGATTTTGTGTTTTGAGACATTATTATATAAATTATTTTTTTGTTGATACAAACTAGATAAAAAATTGAACAAATATTAAATTCATTATTAATCTAGCTGTTACAAATTCAAAAAAGTCGATTAGGAGTGCGTATTTTACACAAATGTTATACACAATTATGGTAACACAGCCATTTTCTTATCATGTATTCCACCATTCTTTTTTTTCTTTTTTTTTTTTTTTAATTAATATAGATATGAATTTTATATTATAAAATGGGGTTCCTTGGGCTAATTAAATTTGTAAATATAATTTTCTGTTATGAGAATATTTAGTTGTCTAAAAAAAATAAAAACTAAGAATCCCTTCCAACTAACAATGTAATTTTAATAATTAAAAGCATCTTCTTTTTGTAATTTTTTTATAAAATTCCTCTAAAAGACTAGTCATCCAAATAATGATTGGTTGTGATGACTTGTGCATTGAAGAAATTTTAAGGATTTTCCTAAGATTGGGCAATTTCAAGCTACATTGTCAGTTTGAATCAATTATTTTATTATAAATTATTCTAATTTTCTTTTGTACAGCCCCAAAATTACTTACTTGGGATTATATTAATTTAAGTGGGAGATTCCATAGTGTAATGGATAAATATCTAAACTGTGGCCTTGAAGTAAGCAAATGCTAACTCCAGTTGTATGTAATATTACATTCACTTTTAGATTAATACCCCTTAATCCCACAGGTATGGGTTAGATAGTACCATTATTGTTCTTGTACAAGGATGGTTTTGGTACTAAATGACCCATAAAGTTTGATATGCCATTAAACAAAGAACCCAAACTATATTAATTTAAATGGAGAAAAATGATCTTTATTTGTAGTGGTTTTGAGCCTTTTTTCCCCCTTATATAAAACTTGGAGGCACTCATGACATGAGTTATTATTGTTGGAATTGGACTTGGGTAACCATGTTCAAATCTTGAACAGGACTGTTTGCATCTAACATAGTGCTAGTAGCCTTGTGAAAAGTATGAATACAACTATTCTCTCTTGAGCTATGGGTAAATAATAGGGCAGAATGGGCTTTTTAACCTTAGTATGACAACTGATATTGGATGAAGAAAAACTCCAAGCCAGTTGTAGATCTGGAGAGGGATGGGTGGAATCTGCCAGGCACTTCCTGCCCAAAATACACTACATGAGTAGCACCTCCCCCACAATCAAAACCAGGTTATGGGACGAATAAAAGATATAAAACTTACAAACTTGATTTATATTACTACCTTTGTCCTATAATAATTAGTACATTTAGTGTATAAAATTTATATATGAATATAATCCTTTCTCAGAAACCAATCTACTTACTGTATTACAAAATTTCCTGGGAAAGTGACCGTTTTAATTTTCCTTTTGAGTTTTAAGAAACAGAAGTGCCAGTTCCATCATTATTTATTAATAAAAATGTGTTAGCCTGAAGCTGTTTTATTTCACATAGTGCTAATACTCTTGGGAAATGTAAGCATCTAACTATTCTATTTTCAGCTATGGGTAAATAGTAAGGCAGACTAGGCTCTTTGACCTTGGTATGGTAACCAGTTTTGATGGTGAGGCTCCAGTCTTGAAGTGTGGGGAATATGGAGTAATTCTGACCCAGAGTGGTAGTACACAATAGGTTTCCACCTATCGGTCAAATAGAACTGTTCAATCTTTTACAAGGGATTATTATTAATATTAAATAATTTTTTAGAGTTAAGCAACAATGCTTGAAAGCATTTAACTGTGTGCAATACTTGAAACTATTTATGTGTATCCCAACAAATGAGCTTTAACTCATTTAAAAATAAGGTTACCTCCAAACTATTCACTTAAAAATCATATATATATATATATATATATATATAAATAGGATTTGGCATTAAATAATCAAGGATAGATATGCCATCAAATCAAATAATCTAGCCCATCTGCTTTAAAAATTGACCTTGTGTAACATCCTGCTCATGCAGAGAGGTTGGGTAAATACATAAAAATGTGGTAGGACTCTCTCTCTTGGGAGTTAATATCTAACTGGAGTCTTGAGTTGAATTTTTTTTAGTTATCTTCCCAAGTAATTGTGACAGTGACACATTGAAAACAAAATCTGTTATAAAATAAATAAATGGATTAATAGTGGTAAAACTATAATTCAAGTGAAGTTAAACTAAAGACCATTGTAAATTTGTGACTGCATCAAAGAAAGAGAATTTAACTTGCTGCAAAAGCTAACTTTCAATTTGTTTTGAAAACTAGTTGTAAAAGTAAAGTTGGCGACCTTAGTCGATGGTGACCCAAAGGATCCCTCTTCAATAGCTACCACACCGAGGTGTAGGGAAGTGCACTACTCCATTCCTTGGATTGCTCCACTTTACCCTTGATCCTTACCTTATGATTCTGTTAAGCAAGGCAGTATCAAGTACCATTTTTTGAGTCTTTGGTATGACTCAACCTAGAATTGAACTCCGGTCTCCCGGACCATTGGCAAACACTCTACATATTAGGCCAATGGCCCGGTTCTGCTTACTTACTTTAAAAACTAAGAATCTATTATTATGACAAAGTACTCGAAAAAAAAAATGTAATTAACCATCAAGGATATGTACATAAATAAAATGAAAAAAAGGTTATTCTTTAAAAAAAAATAAAATAAAATACAAGGGCATGGTGACAAAATGTTTTGTCATTGATTAGGTACTGCTGAATTGTATCAAACCACTATGTGCATCTTATGATAATCATCAAGGCAGGCTAACAGCACAGATCATCTTGATTCTCTCTTGCCATCCTTTCCTGTCAGTCATTACTCTCAGCAAGTCTTCTAGATGACATCCAGTATCTACTCAAAGCTGATGAATGTAATTTAAGTTTTTTGCTGGTTGGCTAACACTGGTGTGTCCATGTGTTGGAGTCCATAGAATGTTACTTATAACTTTGTCCTTACTTCTCTTGCATGTCTTGGATAGTTTGTGAGATGGGAGGTAAGTGGCTGTTCAGCTGCTCTTTTTTTTTAAATTTTTTTTTTATTTTTAGAGTGCTGCTTCCAGAATTTGTTTATAACAGTATGCAGCCTTCTTGAGTAGGGACTATCTGGCTTTTTTATTTTTTTATTTATTTAATTTTTTTTACAGATGTTATGTTAAAGTCCAAGTGGTGTAGCTGTACAGTAGTTCTGACACAGTTACAGCTTGGAAGAATTCACATTTTATTTCATCAGAGATATGGTTATTAACTTGTCAAAAGTAGACCATGCTTTACTTATGCATATTTATTGACAGGATGCAATTGTATGTTATGTTGCTAGATTATTGCATACAAGTGTTGTCTCTGAATTTATATTGATGTCTTAAATTTGCTATTTTTCTTTTGTGAGGAGGAGAAAAGACTATTTTGATGGGATAGTTCTGATTGACATTTTTCTTTTGTTTATGATAATGAAAATATTCTGCTCAGTGGGGATGTTCTATTAATTAAGTGTTTCTAAGTGTTGCTTTGAAATATCGGTGTTATTCTCCAACTCCAGATGGCACCACTTTTTACAGAGTTGTTCATTAACAGTGGAGATGGTTGATGAGTCTAACAGTGTTATAATATACAGCCAACCACTGTGTCTATATTTACTTGTTTGTGTTCATATGGATATCTAAGCATTTTGAGATATATATTATAGACACATTTAGTGTTTGGTGATTGTCAGTTTCTCTCCTATGCAATCATCAAACAGTTGCCAAATGTTGTTGACTCTATATCTATGCTGTCCTCACATACTTATATATATGCTCTATCATAAATATTGAGCACTCTTTATTTATAAATATAGCAAACTCGTATAAACAACAACAAAAAAATCCTACCTAAGGCAATGACACCTTTGTCCCTTTCAAAATATTGTAACTTAACGAAAGGTTACTTATGAGAAATAACCAAAATGGAGGTTGGAAATGAAATGGAAATCTTTATAACATTAAAAAAATTCAATACTCAACAGCAGCATGAAGAAGGTACCTACTGCTTGTGGTGACTACTTAGTCAGCATATTCTGTCCCTCCTTCACAATAGTGTCCACTGTATTTATGAGGAATGGGACGTACCTATTTGTGTTCGTAGGTTAGGTATACAACACAAAGTAATCCCCTTTGGATCTCACACTTATCTTTGTGCCCCTTCCTCATTTTAAATCAGTCTTCAAACTTTTCTTTAGAGATTACCATCAGCTGTCTCCTTTCATTCTCCTTAATCTCACCTACTAGTTAAAAATCTATCTTTCATTGGCAATTTAAGTTTTTGGAAAGCACAAAGTTTCAGGGAACTGAATGTAAAATGTACAGGAACTGACATACCTAGAGGTAAAAAGAAAAAATGATGCAGGCAGTGCATTGATACTTACACATAAGCTCACTCACTGCATCTGTGGAACACTATTCTCAGGGCTTGAATAAAATGTTAGGTTCAAAATTCTTATTATAACAACCATCTGAATGTGTGACTATAACAACAAAGATGAAGATACCAGTTAAAAAATATGACTAAGTATTTTTTTTATCAATTTCTTTTTATCTTTTGTACATGTTGGCAGAACATGTTTGTCTACCCGTGCAATTTATACATACACTTAAACGTCAACACCAAGGTTTTGAGGAAGTCTTTCTGGCATAAAGGCTAATGTGCTGGACAGCAGCCTCCAAATTAGCAAGTTTGAACTCCAGTAACACTATTACATTCACTTTTGGCCTAATACCCTCAAGAAAGGTATGAATCCCCTTATTCTCCAAGCTATGGGTAAAATAGTACTACTGCTTTTCTTCTACGAGAATGGTTTTGGCATTAAATAACCCTCAATGATTGTTATGCCATTAAACAAAGAAACCAAACAAATTTAATGCTCTGTAATAGTAACTGTCATACTGTTTTGTTTAAAATATTTCAAGATCCTCAATTCTTTCTTATTGAATAATCTTTTGGTAGTTTCAGTTGTAAAAATTATCAATGTAAATG
The DNA here is from genome assembly GCA_963585895.1 of Sepioteuthis lessoniana. NCBI lineage: Eukaryota > Metazoa > Mollusca > Cephalopoda > Myopsida > Loliginidae > Sepioteuthis > Sepioteuthis lessoniana. The sequence continues at coordinate 100,896 of CAUZXS010003201.1, read as the reverse complement.
ATTGATTGTTTGATTTTAATAGTATATCAATCCATCTATGGTTATTTTATGCTCAGTGATTAGGGAATTGCATTCATTGTATTTATATTTACAATTTTTGTATATTTTTTCTTCAGTTTATTTATCTTTTTTTCTTTGCAGTCTTATTGAAGACAACTAATTTTTAAACATCTATTTGACCTATAGGATAAAGAGGATTTGGCACTAAATACTAGTCATTCATTTGCACACAGTTAAATGGCTTCAAATATAGTAAATGATTAAGTATTTCTATTTGAACCATAGATGAGACCCTAACAGGTTGGACCTGGGAGTAATGGCAGGGAAGAGGTACTTCATGCTCCCCAAGTCTTCAGGACTGGAGCTTCACCATCTGATTCCCTTTAGTGTCCTACTCAGGACACGCCTTTTTTAGAGGGTCTTAATCTTCTGCAGAGGATCTAGTCGACATGTTCTAAGCGCCGGTAACAGTGTCATTCATATAAAATGATACTTATAGTTATCCAGTTACCTCTGCTTTTCAACTTTTCACTTTCTGGAACTTTTTTCCTAAAGATCAACATTAATACTTTTTCTGCTTACCAAAATGGTATAAAACAGAGGCATTTTTTTTTTTTTTTTTTACAAGAGCAAAGAAACATTTTTTAGCATTTCCAGGCACCACAAAAAAAAAAGCTTTTGATATATCTGCCTGTCTTAATGTTAAAGATTGAGGTTAGCCATCTGCTGTGACTGATGTGGAAGGTTTAAAACATTACATTATGCTTGATAACCTCATGTTTTATCCCATGATTTTTAGTTGGCACTCAAAATATCTGGCAAAGCTACCTGATACCTTGAAAAATTGAAGTCATACTCTTCAGCAATCACTGCAGCATCATCACCCTGTTGGCAGGTCATAGAATATACTGACTGCATCCTCTGCATAAGGGTAAAACCTCTCCCTAAATAAGTGTTATGGTTATGACAGTAGACTGCATCTGGTGGTGAGGCTCCAGTTCTGAAGCTCTGGAGACTGTATTGTACCTTTATTGCTATTACTCCCAGGCCTACTCAGACCCATAGTAGTAGTATCTGTTATGGTCCCATAGATCTTGAGTTTGGTTTCATTATTTTTATTGGCATATCAACCTTTATGGGTTATTTAATGCCAAAGCCATCCCTGGAGAAGAGCAGAAGTAGTAGTAGTATTTAACTGATAGCTAGGAGAATAGGAGTTTCATACCTTTCCAAAGGGTATTAGTCCAAAAGTGAACATAATAATGTGACTGGAGTTTGAACTTGCATACTGCAATGTCATAGTCCAGCACTTAACTATTATGTCATGGTTGCCCAATCGGCTGAGGCTGTAGAATACATCGACTGCAACTCTGCTGAGGGTTAAGAGGTCCCACTCCCCAAGTTTCCTGGATATGATAATAAACAATCTGGTGGTGAGGTTCCAGTAATGTTGGAGCTTTGGGGAATGCAGAGTACCCCTTCATTGCCATTGCTCCTAGGTCCACTCTGGCCTGGAGTGGTAGCAGCAGATAGTCTTATCTATGGGTCAAATAGAACTAAACTGTGTACTTATATTAAATTGAACTGCTTGAAATTGAACTGCTTTGAAATTTTAACTGAGTACTTAATGCTAAACTGAATTGTTTGAAGTGGAACTGTTTTTTATGCTGAATTGAATTATTTAAAATAGAACTGTTTTTGATATTGAAACTGAGTAGCTTGAAATAGAAAATATTTTGACAATTAAACTGTACTTATGCTAAACTGAATTGTTTGAAATAGAACTGTTTTTATATAAAATAGATTTGACATTAAATTACCTACAAAGGTTGATATGTTATAAAACCCAAACAAACAAACACGCCATAGGGACTACCCTCTCCTTCATAGATCTGTTTAAAAACTATTAGCTCTAGATAGTAATATGTGAAACTGTGTGCAAATTATTTCCATAAGATAGGAATACTTGATATATAAATGGGAGCAAACAAATGATTATTAGTGATTCCTACCTTTCCAAAGGGCATTAATGCAAAATGAAACACAGCCTCATCCAGGATTTGAACTCAAGTTTTCAACAGCATTTCCTATGACAATAACCATTACACTAAGTGTGTCTACTCACATATTTAGTTGTATGTGTATGTATATTAATAGTAATAATAGAATGACAAGTAAAAACAAGTTTAGAAGCAGAGCAGTATATAGTTTAATATTGAAAAAGTGGAATGTTGAAAATATAAATGTTCATAATTATATAACGAAACATTTAAAGATTAATAAAATTTTGGTATCAAAGAACTGAATTGCCATTAAACAAACAAATCAAAGCAAACAACTGCAGTATTATCAATCATAGCAAAAACCTTGGACAAAGTAATTTTTGGGGCTCTTGAAAGATTGAAATTTTTTCAGTGGAAATTACTGCTCATTCCTTCTTCACTTTATGCCGTTTCAGGTTACAAAAAGTTTCATAAGAATGTCCTACATTTCTATAACATGAGAAGTATATTCATTATTATGATGTTACCAAATAAGTTATGTTTCAAGTCTGTAGTTCAGTTGTCTTTTTGTATATTCCCTTTTTTCTCCTTGTAGCATGTCTATATATCTATTCCATTCCTTTATATGTAAATTTCATGCAACCACTGTCCAATACCTCTATTGCCCAGTCAGTTGGGGCTGTAGAATAAACCCACTGCACCTCTGCAGAGGGCTAAGACTCTCCTCCTCCAAATGAGTGTCCTGATATGACACTAAACAATCTGATGGTGAGGTTCCAGTGATGTTGGAGCTTTGGGAAATGTGGAGTACCATTTCATTGCCATCTCTCCCAGGTCCACTCTGACCCGGAGTAGTAACACCTGATAAGGACCAACCTATGGGTTAAATAGAACTAATCTGCATACTTATGCTAAACTAAATTACTTGAAATGGAACTGTTTTGATATTTAAACTGCGTACTTATACTAAATTGAATTGTTTGAAATAGAACTGTTTTCGACATAGAAATTGTACTTATGCTAAACTGAATTGTTTGAATTTGAACTATTTGACTAAATGAATAGCTTGAAATAGAAATGTTTTTAACAATTAGATTGTGTAATCATGCTAAACTGAATTGTTTGAAATAGAATTGATTATTTGTATAAAAATGGATTTGGCATTAAATAGTCTACAAAGGTTGATATGCCATAACCCCCCCCCCAAAAAAACAACCAACCAACCAATATCTCTACATATGATATGTGTCTGATGCCACATGTCTTTGTTTTTCTCTAAAAATTCATCATCTGTTCAATGAGACATATCCAAACATACCAGGTTTAATATTTTGATATCTTGTTTCTTTCTTTTTCTTTTTTTTTTATTAATTTTTTTTTTTTTAAATTTTTATTTCAAATATAGCCAATAAAAAGTTTCTTCAGTTTTCAGTGTATTTGAGCTAAAAGAATTATTGTTACGATATAGGAGAATGAGTCAACAGCTCAGTCAGCTGGGACTGTAGAATATGCCAACTGCATCTCTCCTGAAGAGTAAGGCCTCTTCTCACCTCTGACAAATCTCCTAGATATAACACTTAACCATCTTATGGTGAGGCTACTGTTCTAGAGCTTTGGGAAATGTTGAATACCTTTTTATTGCCATTACTCCAAGTCCCCTCTAACCTGAAATAGTAGTACCTGTTAGGGTCTCATCTGTGGGTCAAATAGGAATATTTAATCAGTTACTATACTTGAAACTGGATGCAAACAGATGTTTGGTTAGTTTTTATGGCATATCAACCATTGTATGTTAATGCCAAATTCTCTTTATACATATATACTAAATACATATGATTTGTAAACAAATTTTGTTCAAAACATTTTTAGATGAGCCTGAGCTCTTTTTTTTGCTTACGAGTATTGCTATTTAACACTAATTATTCTATTCAACATGATTCATTTATTTGTACACAGTCAAATGATTCCAAGTATTGCTATATTATACTAATAATTCAATTTAGGTACACAGACTTCCAAGAATTGTTATTCAATACTAATAATTCTAATCAATATTACTCATTTGTTTGCACACAGTTAAATCGTCCCAAATATTGCTTTGTATCACTAACAATTCAATCAAGTATCAGTCATTTATTTGCACATAATTAAAGGATAAAACTGTTCTATTTTTGACAATTCAGTTTAGCATAACTTATTTGTTGCATTCAGTTTAGATGTCAAACAGTTCTTTCGGGCACTACCACTCTGGGTCAGAGTGGACCTGGGAGCAATGACAATGATGGGGTATTCCACATTCCCCAAAGCTCCATCATTACTGTATCCTCACCATCAAATTGTTTTGTGTCATATCCATGACACTCTTGGGGTAGTTTTACCCCTCTGTAGAGATGCAGTTGGTGTATTCTACAGTTCTAGCCAACAGGGATATAAATGACCAATGGTTAATTGAATAATTAGTATAGCATTACTAGAAACCATTTAACTGTGTGCAAACAAGCTCAGATTCATTTAAAAATTGTTACCTGCAAACTATTCATTTACAACTCATATTTAATGTATTTATTTATAAACAGGATTTGGCATTAAATATCCTTACAAGGGTTGATATATAAAACATCACCAGCTAAAGTGAATCAAATGTCTTACAATATTTTGGTACTTGCTAGTTTGACTGAAGCAGTTCAAGTCATGAAAGGTTCCTGCTGTGGTTGGTAGTATTATGGTAGTTGGTGTGCTGACATGTTGTACATTGTTTCACACCATGTGTGACTTGAAAGTATCACAGATGAATGTGCAATGGAGTCTAATTCAGAAATTTGTGCTTTACAAGTTCAAACTGGACCATAACACTGCAGAAGTAACCAAAAACATTTGTTATGCAAAAGATGAACACACGATTGATCACAGGACAGTAACCAGGTCGATGAAGAAATTTGCAAGAACCTTGACAATCAGGCAATATCTGTTAGGCTCTAAACCATGGATTTCATGTGCTCCAAGCCATGCAGACATATCCAACAAGTAGTACCATGATAAGATGCTGAGCTTGCCTAATACTATCTCACAGTCCAGTGGAGGTCAGTCATCTTCACACCTCAGCAAAAGGCTGCTGAATTGTCTCTCACATTACCAAAAGATTGCAAAACTTTCAACTCGCATTTGTATAAACCTACTCATTGAAGTGGTTATTGGGAAAGAAAGATCTTAACTATTGACTTCCTGTTAAACATTTCTCCTTTTGCTATGATTTTAAAGATAAAGAGGGTTGGAGTGAGTACCAGAATAAAACTGGTTAATTTTGCTTTAAAAAAAAAAAAAGTGGGGGAGGATACAAATTTAGAAAGCTATTAGTTTCATGGCTTGTCTGTATAATAAATATGTTGAGAACAATATTTCATGTAATGTAATATAGGAAGTTCAATAAAATGGATGAAAATTGCTGAAGATCTCAGAAGCTGATTTTGGGTGAAGTGTTTTGAACTTATGCTTTTATGAACAAAGAAAATATGTCAACAAAAGTGAAAAGAGAGACACACGTGGTGTACAATAAAACAATTAGGTTTATTTAACCACAGGTAGAGACATGCATCTATTGATTTAAAAAAAAAGCTGTTTTAACTTTGTGTGCACCCGCCAAATGTATGCCCATGTGTCATGGCCGATTTTCAAGTCTGTCTTTATTGTCCCTCACGTGTATCCATTCTTCTGGCCCTACAATTCCACAATGCACTGTTCACGGGAGACAACTCCCTTTCTATCCCTTACAGGAAATAACTGATAGTTATTCGAGTTAGTTCTGATCCCTAACAGTACTCTGGTTAGAAGTTTGTATTTTTATTATTTTCCTCTAAGATAGTTATATATCTCCTACTAGCACCAGGGATCAGTGTTGGAGCCCAGGTGAGGAAAGCCAGCATTTTAAATACTGATTTTCAAGGAAGGTAGCTTCTGCTTGGAAGTTTAACATGATACACTCTTTCGATCTTACTATTCTTCTGTTTGGCCTTGTGCCACATTAAGCATTACATTGTAAATATCATTGCTCTTGAAAGGGTATCAGTGAAACGTATTCCTGCCCATAAGTCAGTATGTAATTTGAAGCTGATTATGTGTTATCTTACTGAATCACTCTGATAAAAGATTATGATGCACTTTTCTTCTTTAGAAAAAAATGCAAATCATGAAAAGAAACTCACCTTTTGTTTTTAAGCAAAGGTGACTTTTATGGTAGAACATGTAGATTGCCAGGGAAAAAAAAAATATTATTACTTATATAAAACATTAAAAAAAAAAGAAATTGTGAGAAAGAACTGACTTTAAATTTGTAATTTGATAATATACCTGTGTTTAAAAATTTTTTTTTTAATCAAAAATAAATGTATCAATTATCTACATATTACTAGAATTCATAGATTTGAATATATGCACCTGCAAAAACAGCACATCATAGCAATTTTTTTAGAGCAATACACTTAAAATGCTCAGTGCAGATAAAGCACTTTCTAGTCAAATTTACTAGTGAATGGCAATTTTGTGAGGTATTTGTTCATCTTGAATTTCAGTGTTTCATCAACCAAATTCTCAATATAATAGACATACTAATATAGAAGTATTGTAATGGTTACTGTATCTTTGCTCCGAGGTTACATTATCCTCGAAAGACGGGGAGAAATTCCGTCGACAGCATCCGTACCACCCAAGCTCTAAATATTCTCCATAACTAGTTATATTTTATTGATAGCTTTGAAAGCCCATATAACTAGCTAAGTATAGAGCTTGCGTATAGGTTTAATTTTTTGAGAAATGGATGAAGTCCTATGTGAGGGTTACTGAGACCACGGACGAATGAGGGTGTGTCATGGTTAAAGAGGTCGACGTGATATGAATGAACATGTGGGGAATTCTGAACTGGACACACAATATAACGCGTAGTTGTTTTTCTTCTTTTCTTTATACATGTATCGTTTTTACATTTTTTTTTATTTTAAAGAAAACACAATTGCAACAACAGACAAACAAAGAGCAAAACAAATACAACAAAAAAAATATACTGAAATGTGGAGGACAAGTCACTTCCAATAGTGTTTGACTATGTCCTTCCAATAAGCCAAAGTTCTCCTTTTTTTTTCTTTTTTTTTTTTTGCTCCCTTTACAATTAAAGGGAGGGAACTTACTCGTTCTTTCCAATATTTGTTTACTTATTATTATATATTTTTTTCTTCTGTTAGCGAAGAACAAAAGTCTCTCCTCTTCATCTTTAATATGGATATACAAATTTTAAACAAATATGCTTTCCGCCGAAACTAGCTGCTAATAAACAACCTCAAAATGTTTCTTTGGAATAGTCTTGAAAGGACCTTTTAATTAGGTTATGTATATTATTCGTAATAAAATTTTTGACTAACCTTTTTTTTCTTTCCTTTCTTTTGTTAATTTTTTTTTTTCTTATATTCGTTAATCTCTTATTAACGAGTCGCAAGGCACCAGTTTTTGTTTTTCTTTTCTTTTACGTTGAGCCTCAGTTTCTTACCCAACGGAGTCGACGGCTTCTATTAGGCCATTCTGTGACTAGAATTTTCCCTTTCACCGGACCACGTGAAAAGGCGACCTTTCTCTTCTTTGGCGAAGCTTGAAACTGACTTTTTGGGTTTCGTTTCTTTTTGGCGGTAAAACGCCCTCCCTGCCTCGACCAATGGCATGTCTTTTCCTTATCTGGGTCAAAACCTTTGCCCCTTCTCGGCTGGTTCCTCACTGTTGCTAGGGCTCGAAGACCCGCCAATCGCCTGCCCCACTTCCAGTCCTCATAGTAGTTCTTGCTTCCCTGCATTATAATCCTACCATGGTCGATGGCCGTAACAGTATAACTTAAAAAAATATAATATAAAAAGAATATAAATATTGTCTCAATATAATTGAGATACTAATAGAAATATAACTATGATCATGAATTGCTGTTATCATGGAACCAACAAGTTTGGTTTGTTTTTATTGCACATCAACCATTGTAGGTTATTTAATGCCAAATCCATTTATATATAATATATATATATATATATATATATATATATATATATATATATATATATATATATATATACATACACACACACAGTTCTATTTTTAAAAATTCAGTTTAGTATTAGTATAGTTTTTTGTTTACACGCAGTTAAATGTCAAAACAGTTCTATTTCAAACAATTCAGTTTTCTATAAGTATGAATTTTTGTTTACACACAGGGAAATGTAAAATCAGTTAATTTCAAACAATTCAGTCTTGCATAATTACACTGTTGAGTTCTATTTGACCCATAGATAGGACCCTATCAGTTCCTATCACTCTGGGCCAGGATAGACCTGGGAGTGATGGCAATGAAGGGGTACTCCACATTCCCTAAAGCTCCAACATTACTGGAGCCTCACTATCAGATTGTTTAATGTCATATCCAGGACACTCGTTGTGGAAGTCTTACCCCTCTCCAGAGATGCAATTAGTGCATTCTACAGCCCCAGCCGACTGGGCCAGGAACCAAACAGGTTCATAGGTTCATCTTATTAAATTTTACTTTAACCTGGTTACAAATGCTTTAGGTTTCATTCTCTAACTTTCTTTTCACATGTTCTTGATTGGGTTTAGCAACCAGTCTAGGAGAAGAAAAAATTGAATTCAAACCAGCTGTTCTCTGCTTTAAAATGACCTTGTGTCACATCCTTCTCATGGTAGAGGGAATAGGTAAATACATTATTGTGAAACTCATAGTAATCCAAAAAAGCTTATCCAGACTGTTTGGTTTCAAACATTTTTATGTATTTGTTATATTTGAAAAAAAAAAAAGATGCCTTAGAGAATCAGATTGACATGTTTCACCAGAGATCTAGCATTGTGGCAAAAACGTCAATTTCTTTTTTATTGAATGACATTTCAAACTTTACACGTATTTGAACAGTGTGTGTGTGTATGCTATAGTTGCATGCCAAATGTAGCTGATTTAATTAATAAGAGCAACACTAAAAAACATATGAATAAGCTATGTAGGGAGCCCCCTAAATGTAATTGCATTAATAAAACTGATTGCCCTCTAGGGTAAATGTCAATACAAAAGTGTAGTATATAAGGTAGAAGTATATTGTGACCATAATGCTATCAAGAACAATAATAAGAAAGTGTATATTAGATCTACTCAAGATGTTTAAAAAAAAAAAAAAAAAAAAGATTTTATAATCATAAATGTAGTTTTACCTTTGAGACATATAAGAATAGTACCAATTTATCAAAATACATTTGGGAGATCAAGACAAAGTTAGGCATACACCCTTTTACTAAGATGGGAAATTATTTTAAAAAATGTTGTAAATATAAGGCAGGTGATAAATTTTGCCAATTGTGTATGGAGGAGAAATTGTTTTATTTCTTAAAATAGCCCGAAAGAATTACTTAATCATAAGGCTGAAGTTCTTAATATTTGTAAACATAGAAAGATTTGTTTGCTTTGATAGGTAAGGTTTTTTCCCCCTCCGTTATATTTTTTTATTTATTTATTTTTATTTTTACTTTTTTTCCTGAGTGGTTTTAATCAATAAAATGTAGTATATTTATGCAAATTTTGTTTGCTTGGGTGGATTTTTTAATCAATAAAGTGTAGTTTGCTCTACCCTCTTCGGTCAGTTTTGTCCTGATGATCTGGAAAAGTGTAACCTAGGTAGATTTCTTCTGATCCATTAGGTACTTTATAGCTCTGTTTTAACCTCATAATCTGACAAATATTTCCTCTGAGCATTAAAGCAACACATGTTACATCTGTTTTGCAAAGACTGATAAAACTACTTTCAAACCAGAAACATTAGTGGCATTTAATGAACTGTTTGATAATATAGTTATCATATAAAAATGCTTATTAAGAAATAATATATTGCCTTTCAATAACTTTGTCATTTTATTGCATTTCTCTTCTGACTGGGTTTAAGAAATTAGAAATCCATGAATGCTCCTTGTAATTTCAAGGGTATGTTCTTTATGAACTTTTAGTGAATTACCATATATTGTTCTCAGTAGCCAAAAAAATAAATACACACACCTGTATAAAATCTTTCTCTTGTGCGATCTGGTAGGTAATATATCAAATGTTATATAATTATGATGTTTTCTTTTTCCTGCCTGGGACAGTTCTGACAAAATAAAACACAGATTAATTAGAGAGGAGATTTATAGATAACCTTGTGACCCATTGAGTCACACTTTGAGAGAAAAGTAGTTCATGGTGTGACTAGAATGAACATTACATTGAATATTTCTGACTTGCTTTGAAAATTAAAGAAATCTTTCTTTTTTTTTTTTTTTTTTTCTGTGTGTGTGTAGCAGTATAAATATTAAGTTAATGTTTCCTTGCTGTATTTAATGCATGTCCATACAAATAGTGAGGCATATGTATGTGTAACTCATGTATAGATATATTTTTTAATGGAAATTATTGTGAAGCAGTCAGTGAAACTTAAAATGTGATATCAAGTGTTATTTATTTTTTGTTTTTGTTAATTTTGTTTTTCCGTTTTTCTTCTTTCATGTACGTGTTTTTTTTTTCCTCATGATTTCTTCTCATCTGTTTGTTGCCACATTGCTAATTTCTTTCATACGTTTACTTAACAATGCTGTGTCATTAGTTCATTTTTTGTCGTTTCTTTTATTGCATATCAACTCTTAAAAACTATTTTTAAAACCTTTCTCACTGCAATGTCCTAAGATTGAAACTAGTTGAGAACAAGGAAAAGGAAATAACACAAAAGAAATATTCCCATTGGCTTGTCGCTTTCGTTCATCTTTTATTCATATACATTTCATTTTTTTATCTTATGCGTCTTTTTTTTTGGGCAAAGCTGTTCATAGTTCATTTCATACTAATCTCCCTGTGAAAAATATGAAAACATCTGTTCTCTCACCAGCTCTGGGTTTTTAACCTTAGCTTGGCAACCAGTCTAGGAGAACAAAACCTTTGAATTAAAACCAGCTTTACTTCACTGAAAAATTGACATTTCGTCACATTCTGCTCAGGATGGAGAGGTTAACTAAATGCAAACTTTAACCTTGATTAGGTTATTAAAACTAAGACTTAATAGAAGGTTATAATTTAGACATTAGCAATTATGTAAATTGTTACTAAATTCAAGTGTAGAAGTTATACAATATAACTTGTTTTTTTTTATCCTCTCCATTTGTGAAGGAGTACACTGACTTTGAATCTTCTGCTCTGCTCCAAATACTATAGCTGTTTATTAAAATGAATTCATATAATCATATACTCATGCAAAGAATGTTTTCTTTTCTCCCCCTAACTTTTTATTGTGAGTATGATGTAATCTGATGGTCAGTGAAGTGTTGAGGAGTAAAAACAAAAATCAACTACCCACATAGGCCACATAACCTGAATTTAGCTTATCTCTGCTTTGATTCCACTCTAGAATATCAAAAGGGCAGTCTATAATTTATCCGATTTCTCACCTTGGTGAGATTGAGCTATTTCTGCTACTCTGTGGTGTGGAAGAGAGAGTAGAGTAAGTAGATAAGAAAAGGTAAGTAGGAATATATTAAGGAAAATACAGTAAGAAAAGAAGAGAATAAAAGAAAATGTGAAATGAAGAGCTGTTAAGAGGAGATTTGTTGGCAGCATGGCCGGTTAGGAAGAATTTTTTTTTTTTTTTTTTTTTTTTTTTTTTTTTTACAGTTCTTCCTTTCACATTCTCTTTCAGAGTTTAGTTTGTAGCTCCTCAAATGATCTTGATGTTTGGACGAGACAGATGGAAGCTATAACCAAGGTAAAATCAAGGGAGAGATTTTCTGAATTCAAGAGATAGCAAGTTAGTCTGTAGAGATATTCCTCTTTAGAGAATGTTGATATTTACTGAGTTTAACTTGGTATAAGCTCAAGGTCAAATTGTGATGTCAAGATTATATTGTACCAATCTTCCAATTGAGGAGGGCCTCCTTGTTTACAAAATCAGTGTTTGTTTGTTTTCCCTTCATTAATAAAATGTTTCCATTGATGTTTCGCTATATAAACATACATTACATACAGTCAACATTTTTTTTTCCCCTACTATTTTTCTTATGCTTCTATTTTTATTTCTCTTTCTATCATGAAAACTTTTTCTAGTTCTTCAGTATAGAGAAATTTTTACCAGACAAATGCAATTTCTAAATTCCTCTATATTTCAGTTGATAAAAATCTTGGCTCTTATCTGGGCTCAGGCTACAGTCTTGGCTCATATCTGGGTTCGGGCAACAGTCTTGGCTCATATCTGGGTTCGGGCAACAGTCTTGGCTCTTATCTGGGCTCGGGCAACAGTCTTGGCTCTTATCTGGGTTCGGGCAACAGTCTTGGCTCTTATCAAGGCTTAGGCAACAGTCTTGGCTCTTATCTGGGCTTGGGCAACTGTCTTGGCTCTTATCTGGGCTTGGGCAACAGTCTTGGCTCTTATCAAGGCTTAGGCAACAGTCTTGGCTCTTATCTGGGCTCGGGCAACTGTCTTGGCTCTTATCTGGGCTTGGGCAACAGTCTTGGCTCTTATCTAGGCTCGGGCAACAATCTCGATTTACACAATCTGAGTGACACAAAACTAAGAAAAATTTATTAATTTAATATGGAACAGAAACCTGTTATTTTCTCTTTTTTTTAAATAAATATTAAATGGTGACTGCTACTAAAATATTTGTCTGTCTTTTTTAAAGATGATAAAAATAAGTTTTATTTTAATGTATTTAAATAATTTAGTCTGAGAAGCCTGTTGCTTTTATTTGAGGAGCAATTGGTGATGATAGTGAAATCTTTTTGATGGTTCAGTTTTTCCTTCTGTTTAAGGCCAGTGGATTCTCTTTGAGATTAAATTTGTCTATTTTGTCAAATATCAGACACTTGGAATGGCTTTTTTTTTTTTTTTTTGGTTAAGAAATAAAGTTTTCATATTAAACAGCTTTACATGTTCATTTTAAGTTGTAAATGTTCATTTTTCTGACTTAAATTTTTAGTTGCATAAAAAAAGAAGAATGAATTATTATCAGCAGTAGCAACAACCATTTTGAGTTTGTTACTAGACAAAGGTGTTTTTCTTAATTCCTTCCATGATGATATTAACTGTACTATGTTTTACTAACAAATTCCACTATCTCATCTTTTGTCCTACCATTCCCTATTACACTTGATATGCTTTGAGCACCACTCTTATAACTTTTTGTTCTGGCTATGTGTCTTGTCAAGTTTTTTCTTTAAAATCTGTTATCTTAGTCTACTCCCTGATTTATGTTGATCTCTTATTTTTTAGAACTGTTCCTAACATTTCCTGTATCTGTGTAACTCAGAATTTGTTGACTAGTGATTCTAATAATTTCTATATTTCAAGTGATTGTATATATTTATTTATTCTATATTATATTTCTACATTTTTAGTGATTGTGTTAATTTCTATATTTGTGGAGGTGTACTCAGTATAATGGTGCCCAGTCAGCTGGGGCTGTAGAATGCATGGACTGCATCTCTAAAGACGTCCTCCTCCCAAAAGTGTCATGGGTATGACATTAAACAATCTGATGGTGAAGCTTTGGGGAATGCGGAGTACCCCTTCATTGCCATTGCTCTCTGGTTCACTCTGGCCTCGAGTAGTAGCACCTGATAGTCCTATCTATCGGTCAAATAGAACTGTTTGACAATTAAACTGAAAACAAATGACATAATAAACTGAATTGTTTGAAGTGGAGCTGTCTAAACAAATGACTGATGTTTGGTTGAGTTGTTGGCTATACATGACAATGCTTGGAACTACTTAAATTTGACTAGTGTTAGGTTGAATTGTATGAGGTGGAACTGTTTGATCATTTAACTGTATGTATCTAAAAATGTGTTTACAAATCATATATTTAATGTGTAAAAACAGGATTTGGCATTAAATAATCAGCAATGGTTGATATGCCATAAAACCAAACCAAACTAAACCAATCAGCATAACAGTTATTGTTGTGAGAAATAGAATTGGTGACCCGAGTTCAAATCCTGGACAAAGCTGTTTGTATTTCATTTGGAAAAGACATTCATCCATACCTTCTCCCCGACTTCTCAAATGTGTAAATAGTAGGGCAGACTATTTTCTCTAACCTTGGTAATGCAACCAGTCTAGTTGAAGGCAAACTTAGAATTCAAACCAGATTTATTCTGTTTAAAAAAATGATCTTGTGTTGTCTTGCTTGTGGCAGAGGGCTTGGGTAAATACATACATACATCTCCAAATTCCATATATATATATAAGCATATATTTTGAAAAAGGGGATTGGCCAGTTTTCCTTCTTCTGTTAAAAGTACCATATTGTAATTGTCAGCCATCTAGCAATTGTATTGTTACTCATAAGTGAGCATCTTTTTTTTTCTCTTAAAAAAAAAAAAATAAAATAGAGAAAAAAATTCCTAGACGAATATAAACAAATAATTTGAATATTTAATTGAGTTAATTTTAGTTTGTCATTGCCACTTTATGTAGGCAGGAAACCAGCCCTTTTAACCTTATTGAACTGAAAACCCTATAACATAACCTCAAATTTTGACTACATTGGCTCAGTCAGATCCAGTTGTCTTTTACACAAATAGTTTTATAGTGTTAAAATTAAATGTGATAATTGTTGTATAGATTTTTTTTTATGTATATTAATGAATCCAGCTATTAAAATTTAGATTAGCTAATTTTTTATTCTTTATTTTAAAAGAATTAAGTTTTATTTTCCTTGTTAAAAGAAAGTTTAATTTTTATTTTGCTAAACCAGAATATTAATAATTTAAAAAGTATTTTTAATTGTTTTTCATTACTTATATACAAAGTAAAATTAAGAAGAAATCACCCCCTTTTTTAAAAATTTTTTATTTATTTATTTTTTTTTATTATTTGAATTTTTTTCCTTTACCTACAAATCAATAAATTTTTTTCCTTCAAAATCTTTCCCTGCCACATATACCCAGGTTTTTCTGGAATGTGTTCTTAAGGATAGTCTTCAGGCTTTTTCTTCATCAATTTTCTCCTATTTTTTGGGATCAACAACTTTTCAGGGTGTAGTTCAAATTTAGGAGCCAAAAAAAAAAACCAAAAAAAAAAAAAAACCCCAAAAGATCAAAGGAGATAATTTCAGAGAGTAAGGCAATTAATCAGCTTCTAATCAACCCTGATATGGTTCTGTTTTTGTTCATTAGTCGGCAGACAAGGGACAAATCTTTTAGCTACATCTCACAGGTTCAGTTTTTCTTTTAACTTGTTAGCTCTTTGAAAACTTCATGGACACTCATATGAGAATTTTTCACAAATCACAGCATGTACTTTCTCAGTATGATTGATCATTGTTGATATAGATGGTAATTTAGGTTTGATGTATATTCTGAAGATGTCTGTGACTAACATGCTGAACTGTGGTATTGTGGTGAGTGAGTTCAAACTTCAGTTGCATTATTGCCTTCACTTTTGGACTAATACGCCTGGAAAAAGCATGAACCCCCTTATCTCTCCAGCTATGGGTTAAATAGCACCATTACGGTTTTCCTCCAAGGATGGTTTTGGCATTAAATAACCCATGAATGTTGATATGGCATTAAACAAACAAACCAACTAAACCTGATCTGAAATGTTGGAACCACTCATGACATTTCTCCTTTTTTGCCAAATTAGAAAGTCTCTTTAAGAGTTTTTCTGAATTTGAAGCCTAATTTCAAACCAGCATGCTGCACAAATGTCCCCACTAGTATGTATTGTTCTTTATTAACATACCATGATGCAAATTTTTTGTGTGTGTGAGAGGGGTAATTTTAATTAAAAGTCAAAGTAATTAATACACAATATTTGAGTCTTGAACATGCTCGAGTATCTCATTTACAAGTTGTTTTAAAAGTTAGCTTTGTTTTTGGACACATCTTATATGTATTTACAAATATACCAAACTGAGTTAGGATTTGTATTGCTGTGTATAGTTGTGCATTAACATTTACCCCAAAATCTCAGAAAATGTCTAAGAGTACAGCTCACAAAAAGTAATGGCAAATTTCCATGCTACATTTGGTTCATGTATACTGTTCAAATTCCTTTTAACTTCTAAATAGCTGCTTTATCTATGATAAAAAAATATATTGTATTTAGTTGTATACCTATTTTTTGCTTATAAGACTTGAGAAATATGACTATTAAATGCTGTTCATAGATAAAGCTCCCTTATTCTATTTCAAATGTTTAAAGGATGACCTAGTTGGTTACTGCGTTATTTAGATATCTGTGTAAAAATTCCAATTTCCAAAGCAAATATAGATTTTCTGACTAGGGACAGTTGGTGTTGTTTTTTTTTTTTTGTTTTTTTTTTTTTATGGAGAAGAATAAAGAATGATTTTAGATTGGTCAGGCTGAATAGAAGTAAGGATCACTAAATCACCTGAATTGACAGCTGTATGATCAGCTGAGTAAATGTTTATCTTTCTTGTTTATAGAGAACTAGGTAAACTTAGAAACATTCAAAATTGCTGAAATCTAGGGGACTTCTTTGACCTCCACTTGCTTTGTCCTTAAAACTAGAATTATAATGGCATAAAGAGGTTCCCTAATTCTGTTCTTGAGAATATTTTTGCTGATTTCTTTTTGTGTGTATGTGTGTGCATTTACCTTCTTAATCTTTTGATAGTAAAAAAAAAAAAAATTTTTTTTTATGTCTTCTATTTTATTAGCATGAAAGTGTATAATTTGCACCCTCTGCCCATTTAAATAGTTCAAATCTTGTTGAATTTTCCATTGCAAATTTTTTACTTTTCATATCTGAAAATCAAAATTCATCTCATTTTTTTTACTAATTTATTTTTTAAAGATTGATTTTGATGGCATATCAACTTATCTAGGGTTATTTAATGCCTAGAGCTTAAAGAGTTACATTCATTGTACATTCATATTTATACTTTTTGTGGTGTTTCTTAATTTAAAAAATTTTTTTTTTTTTTTAATAGGGTCCTATTGTATACAAATACTTTTTAAACAAATCTATTTAATCCATAGATGGGATCCTAACAGATTCAACCCAGAGTCAAAGTAGATTTAGAAGTAATGGTAATAAAGGTTTGGTTTGGTGGCATATCATCCATTGTAGGTTATTTGACACCAAATACGGTTTACACATATATATTAGATATGTATACCAGCCCATTGGCATAGTGAGTAGAGTGTTTGCCAATGGTCTGGGAAATTGAGGTTCAATCTTAGGTTGAGTCATGCCAAAGACTCAAAAAATGGTACTTGATGCCTCCTTGCTTAACACAGCATTATAATGTATGGATAAAGGGTAAGTGGAATAATCTTGGGAAAGGAATAGCAACCTTCCCTATACACTTTGCTGCAGTAGCTATTGAAAGGGGAGCTTTCAGGTTGTCCTTGACTATGGTCAGCCAACTAACTTAAGTATATCTGATTTGTAAACATAAGTCAACATTGTTGAATAGTTGAGCAGTATTAAAGTATTTAAAGTATTGCTATATATAACTAACAATTCTATAAAGCATCAGTCATTTATTTACACACAATTAAATGATCAAACAGTTCTATTTAACCCATAGATAGGACGTTTTCAGGTGCTACTATTCTAGGCTAGAGTGGACCTGGGAATGGTGGCAATGAAGGGGTACTCTACATTCCCCAAACCTCACCATCAGATTGTTTAATGTCATATTACCTGGACCCTCGTTGGGTAAGAGGTCTTACACCTCTGCAGAGATGCAATTGGTGTATTCTACAGCCCTAACTGACTGGGCTGGGCAATGAAGAGATATTCTATACTCTTCAGATGTCTAGACCATTAGCTTCACCATTAAATGCAGTTTCATATCATAGCCGGGATACCCCTTTTTTTGGGGGGGGGTGCTATTACTCTTCTGCAGAGGATACAGTCAGTGTATTCTAAGCCCTGTTGACAGAACTGTAATTAAGGTCTTAAAATCTCTTACAAAGAACTTATTAATTCTTAATAAGGATGATATATTTTGAGTTTTCAATACTTATCAGAATCACCATGGCCATTCTGAAATGTGCTACATGTTAATGAATGTCAGTAATACTGCTGTTGTCATGGAAAATTTTTGATAGCCGTCTATTATTGATTTGTTTTGGCAATTATCATAAATTATATCAATCCTAATTTTTCAAGTTTCAGTTTCTTAGCACAAAATTTTAACCACTGTTCGCTTTTGAAACAGCTGTTTGTCTTACTCTGAAATAAAGCTTATTAAATGTCCACCACAAATCTAAAGTTAAAGATGAGAAGCTATATACATGAGTGTCTGGAACTATCTTTACAAGAGATAGGGACAAGCAAAAGGGTACATTTAGAATATATCTTACTATCAACTCTGTTGCACAATTGACTGTGTAAAAGATGCTGCACTCCCACCATTTGTAGTATATATATTTACCCAACACCATCATTACAGGCAGGATGCAAGACAGTCAATTTTAAGCTGGTTTGCGTCCAGTTTTCCTTCTCCGAGACTGGTTGCTAAAGAATCCAGTCTACCTTACTATTTACCCATATCTCAGGAGAACAGTTGGATTCATGTTTTTTTTCTGAGGGTCATTAGTGCATGAAACACAAACCTCCTTGTTCATTATTTGAACTCAGGTTGTCAATTCCATTTCCTTAGCAATAAACATTATGCTAAGCATGCCTCCATGGAATGAGTATGACCTATTGAACAATCTCTTACTCTCTGTAGGAAGGTCTGACAAAGGTTGTGAAGTGATCTATTCCTTATCATCAACAGTGGAAACTATATTTAAAGCAGGAAAAAAAAAAATGAAATTTTCAAAATTGATTTTAGCAATCAAAGAGGTTTTAATGCAATAGTTGTACAAAGTAGAAAAAAAAAGATTATTTTTCTTAGTTACTCAAAAACAGAATTGATTTTTATCTTTAATATACTACTTCTGTCTCATAACAGTAGTTAGATTTTTTTTTTTCCTTGAAATTTATAAGTAAATGTTAGAACTATAATGGGACAGAAATAATATTAACCATATGTTTAATGAAGGAAAAAGATGTTTCTTTTTAACTCTGTTTAATAGTAGTTTCATTAAATAATTTTAATTAATACATTCAAAGATTTATAATTGCTTTAATTCATTTACAATAACTCTGTTATGAGGTTACATTGAAGTTTCTTAAAAAGTAACAAGGTTACTTGGAAACTTCATGCAAGTGCACACACACACACACACTGTAGAAGGTATGTGGCACAGTCATTATCATCATCGGAAATGAACTTAGCAAGCTAAATTCAAATCCTGGATGAGGCTATTTTTTATTCCATGCATTGTGAAAGGCATGAAAACCTATCTTTTCTCTTCAGCTATGGGTAAATAGTAAGGCTGATGAAACTCTTCAGCCTTGGTAAGGCAACTGGTCTAGGAGGAGTAAAACTACTTGTGGGGGAGGGGGTTGAATAAATACGCACACATGCACTCAAGATTTATCTGTAAGTCTGTTTTTTATTTTTATTTTAATAAATGTCCTATGCTTTTGAGGACATAGAGCCACAACCATATCACATCTGTGATGGTGCTAGGGTTTCATAGCGAGTAGTTTTATAGGATAGAGTTGCTAGTCCTATGATTTTGAATTCAAAGTTTTCCTTTCTCTTTGATTAGTTGCCTTACCAAGGCTAAAGAGCACAGTGTCCCTACTATTTACCTTTTAACTGGAGGAAGAGAGGGACTCATGCCTTTCCAAAAGGCTGTATGAAAGTGAAATACAAACAGCCTTGTCTTGGAATTGAACATATCAAGTCAATTTCTTAAGATGATAACCATTATGTCTTACACTTCTAACACTATATTATGAGACAATTTTTGTATGCATGTTATAACACAGCAAAAATGGCACATCAATTATGGTAAAATACTCTAACTTAGAGAAAAAAGCAAGCTCTTTTCAGTTTAATAATAATGGTATGGGATCTCAGTGTGCTCAACTTGATCATAATTATTTCCTAAAGAGGTTAGCTATTAAATGCTAATTATTTAGTACATTACCTTATTTATTATAAAAAAAAATGTTTAAAAGTTGACATTGTGTCTGCCTGTAATTGAGGGGTTAGGTAAACAAACAAACGTATACACACAGATTAGTGAATGTAACTACCAAGACTGATTTATAAATCTGGTTTTCTTTGAGTGGATATCTGGATCACTTGCTGTTGTCCTGTCTTTATTATAAGGATCCAATATTTTTATGTGCATTCAAAAGTAAGCAAAAATAGCCCAGAATAAAGCAATTTCTATTCTAATTTACCACCTCATAGGTGATTGGTGATTTAGTAAGTTTCTGATTTATACATACTTGCTTAAAGATTAACCTTTGTTAGCAATTAAGCTCAGTATGAAATCACACCTTATTTCTAAATAATGAAGATTTATCACTTATTTTATTAAACCTTATATTTTAAAAGGAATTTGAAGTGATTTCAGTGGATGTCCTCGTGGTGTAATGGTTAAAGCGATGGACTGCGGAATCGTAGTAAGCGAGTTCGTACTCCAGTTGCGCTATTACATTCACTTTCGGGCAAATACCCTCGTGGAAAGTTATGAACACCCTTATCCTCCCAGCTATGGGTTAAATAGTACCACAACTGTTCTTCTAGGAGAATGGCTTTGACATTAAATAACCTACAAAGGCTGATATGCCATTAAACAAAGAAACCGAAACCTGAAGTGATTTCAGACACTTAGAGATTCTAGTGTGTGCATGCAAATAAGTAAATGTGTCTATCTATTTCTATTTATTATATATACTTTGATATAACACTAAACTTCATCTAATGGTGAGATTCCAAATCTGGGGAGTGTGGAGTACTCCTTCATTGCCATTACTCCCAGGTCTAATCTGACCTGGAGTGGTAGTACCTATTAGGGTCTTGTAAATGAGTCAAATAGATCTGTTGGCAAAATATTTGTATTAGTCATGATTTCAAGCATTTCTATGTGCAAACAAATAGCCCTCCCCCCACAACGGGTATCATTAATATGACACAAAACCATCTGATGATGAGGTTCCAGTCGTAGACCTTTGAGGAATGTAAAGTACTCCTTCATTACCATTGCTCCCAGGTCCATTCTGATTTGGAATGGTAGTACCTGTAGGGTCCTATCTATGGGTCAAAAGAACTGTTTGACATTTGACCATCTGTAAACAAATGACTTGTTAAATTGAATAAACTGTGTGCAAACAAATGACTTTTACTAAATTGAATTGTTAGAAATAGAACTGTTTGATTATCTGTGTGTAAACAAATGACTGTTTAATTGAATTGTTAATGATACATACCGATACTTGAAACTATTTAACTGTATGCAAATGAATGAATAGTGTTGAATAGTAATACTTGTAACCACTTCACTCTGTGCAAAGAAATGATTAATATTGAATAGAATTAGTAGTGTGAGGTAGCAATGATTAAAAACTTTTGTGTAGAAACAATAGCAATACTAGAGGGCAAACAAATTTGTTCTAACTTATTTGAAAATGAAATTACCTACTAACTATTCACTTACAAATCATATATGTATATCCATTTAAATGTGTGCAAACAAATGACTTATGTTACATTGTAATACTTGAAACAATTTAACTGTGTGCAAACAAATGATTGATTGTAAGTAAAAATATTTGAAGCCATTTAACTTTACAAAAGATTGAGCTCAGACTCGTTTAAAAATGTATCTACAAATCACATATATATTTCATATATATATATATATATATATATATATAGGCAAGATTTGGAATTAATGGTTGATGTGCTATAAAACCCAAACCAATCAAATGTAGTGGGAAGGACTAAGGACAACTCCTGGCTTAGAAAATTAATTCTATAAATTTCTCATTTTGTGACATCAGATTGATTGATTTTAACAGGATGTCATCTCATCTAGGGTTATTTTATGCCTAGAGGTTAGGGAATGGCATTCATTGTACATTCATATTTATATTTTTTATGTAGTAGTTTTTATGATTTTTTTTCTTTGCACACATTCCTATCAAATATGAGTAATTTTCAAACAGATTGCTCCCCAGTCCCAGAATAGATCTGTGAGTAACGAATAATGCCAATCAAGGGGTTACTCCACATTCTCCAGACCAGGAGCTTTACCATCAGATGCAGTTTAGTGTCATACCCAGGACACCCTTGGTGGGGGTATCCCTCTGTAGAGGATACAGTCTGTATTCTAAGTCCTGCCAACAAGGATAGATAAATCAGAGGTTGATCTATGCATAGGTATATAATATACTTGTTGTATGTATAGGGAGGTTGCCTTGCAAATAGGAATTGATCAATTGTATTATTGTGTGTTTTGTACAAAGATTTTTTTTTTTCGAGGGTTGATGCAAGAAGATAGTAAAAAGCAAAGATACCCAAAGAGGCATAACAAATAAAAAATTATTGCTTAAATATCCAAATATTATGATTGATCCCTCTCTTTATAGGCACACACCTATATGACAACTAAACTTATATATATATATATATATATATATATATTAACTGAGACTTGTTTTTCATGTTTACTTCCTTGAATGTCTCTGTATTTATATAAAAGATAGACACAGCCTGTGTTAAGCAACAACAACAATGGCCACCTCTAAATATGCATATGACTTGTATTTGAGAATGTCCCAGATGTTCTCTTAATCTATCTCTTATCACCACTCTTCTTACAAAGATGGGCTCTTCTCTATGACTGCCATTATGTCAGGTAGTATAACTCTCTGCCTTTTTGTGATTTAGATATTAATAACTAGGGAGTAAAAAGCATTTTTGTGTATTACTTCCTTATAATTTTTCATAGCAAGGAGTTTTAAAAAAAAGATTCTATTTTTTATAGATTTAAGTTTGAATAAGTGTTCAGTTATATATATATATATATATATGGAAGGATTGATTTGATTTTTTTTTTTTTTTTTTTTTTTTTTTTTTTTTTTTTTCCTCATTTTGTTCCTTAAGCAGAAGTGAATTTTACTTATTGAAGTTTAAATCTGATATAAAGAGTTCTTAAGATTTATTTGTATTCATCTTGAAAAAATACTATATAATACTTAATGTAACTTTGTATATGGGTGTTTTTAAAATTATTTTTATAACATGCTTAAGTATATTTATAGATATACCTAAAATAAAACTAAAAATTGACATTTCACTTTAAAAATATGATGTTGCATTTACTCTTTATTTATAAACATGATTTTAGGGGTCTCTCTTGTAGTGTAATGGTTATTAGTCTAGGCTAGCAGACTGTTGTGAGTGAATTTGATTCTCACTAGATGCACCATATGTCTAACTTAGTGCCAAAGCTTAGCTTAGTAAATGATTTCTTTAATATTATTTTTAGCTCTGTGCAGGGTTTAGAATATGTGGACTGTATCTCCTACTAAAGGTTACCCAGTTGGCTGGGGCTGTAGAATACACTGACTGCATCTCTGCAGAGGGGTAGCTCCTCTCCAGTGAGTGTCCTGATATGACTCTAAACAATCTGATGGTGAAGCTTCAGTAATGCTAGAGCTCTGGGGAATGCAGAGTACCTTTTTATTACCATTGCTCCTGGGTCCACTTTGGCTTGGAATGGTAGCACCTGATAGGGTCCTATCTATGGGTCAAATAGAACTAAACTGTGTACTTATGCTAAACTGACTTGTTTGAAATATTTTAACATTTAAAAATAGATCAGTTTAAAAATTATTCATATTCGATAAAAAAAATTTTTACATTCAAACTTAAGAAACCACTGCAGAAAAAATGAAAACCTGAACATCCAGTGAATGTTATTCTCTAACCTCTAGGTATAAAATTACTGTACTGGTTGACATTCCATTAAAATCAATCATTTCATATTCAACAGGATTCTTTTTTCTTTCTTTCTTTTTTTTTTTTTTTTTTGGCACGCAAACTTAAATGAAAATATGAACATCCAAACCTCTTAGTATAAGATAACTCAGTGAGTGTGAACTCTAGTCATGCTATTGTGTTCACCTTTTGACTTGGGAAAGGTTTATAACCTCCTTATCCAACCATCTATGGGTTAAATCGTAACACTACTGTTCTTCTACAAGGAAGACTTTGGCACTAAATAACCCATGAAGGTTGATATACAATTAAACAAAGAAACCAAATTATCTGATTAGTTTCCGAGAGGCTTTTTGTACACAATATTTTAAGAGCGATGGTTTTTCTATTATCACTACAGACTGAACTCTTAATATTGCATGCCTTATGATTTTGGCTGATGTCTGTGGAAAATGGTTGCCAAAAAAAAAAGGCATTCTATAAGATCATCAAAATAAGTACTATTCACATACTTAATTGCAGTTCTGTATCTTTTCTAAAACTTGTAACCAGTTGCCATGTTACCTGCAGGTTAACCAATTTATACATGGCCTATTTTTTTTTTTTTTTTTGTATCTAGGTGAAGAGAAGGATGTTGATAGGTATATGATATACAAACAAAACAATATTTGGAAGATTATTCTCAATATCTTTTTAGATTCAGGTTGGTCACTGTTTTGGAAAGAGTGTTATTCTTGAATGGTGTTTTTTTTTTTTTTTATCAGTTGACAGATTTTATATATATATATATATATATATTGAATGAAATTGATTTCTTTTTACTAGGATGAGGTCAAAAGTTTTGCAATGTTTTCTATCTTTATAATTAGGCAATTAATCAGTGACAATCAGCAAGGCAACATCCCTCTACATACACCAGATATATTATATACTCAAGTCTTGATCAAACTCTGATTTATTACTCTTTTATTGGGCAACACTAATTTTTTTGCCCAAAAATTAGATCTTCAAAATTTCACCTATATACAAGGAGATATGGTTTGGTTTGTTTATTGACATTTCAATCCCTTTTGTGTTATTCAGTGTTGAAACTTGATTCATTTGTAAATGCTTGATAATCATAACTATTCAAATTTTTTACAGTAAATTGCAATCATTTCTTTTAAATTGATCTTTTTTCATTTGTTTTTATCTTTTATTTATTTATTTTTGTTGGCATATCAACCTTCATGGAGTATTTAATGATAAAGACATCCTTGTTGAAGGATGGTGCTGGTACTATTTAACCCTAAGCTAGGAAAGATGAGAATATTCATACCTTTCCCAAGAGTATGGAAGTATTTGTAGTATAATGGTTACCATTGTTGGAAATGGACACAGCAATACGATTAGCCCAGTCAGCTGGGACTGTAGAATACACTGACTTCATCTCTACTGAAGGGTAAGATTCTCCCAATAAGTATCCTGGATATGCCATTAAACCATCTAATGTTCAGTCTCCAGCCCTTGAAGATTTGAATATTGAGTACCCCTTCGTTCCTATTGCTCCCAGGTCCACTCTGACCCAGAGTGGTAGCACCTGATTGGGTCCTATCTATAGGTCAAATAGAATAAACTGTGTGCAAACAAATGACTGATGTTAAATTGTGACTGTTATATAGCAATACTTGAAACCATTTAAAAAGAGAGCTCAGGCTCATTTAACAATGTTATTTACAAGATGCATTAACACGATTTGGCATTAAATAACCTACAATGGTTGATGTACCATAATACCAAACCAAACAGTGACACAAGTTCAAATCCTGGATAAGATTGTATTTCACATCGATCTGATACTCTTGGAAAGGTATGAATCCAACTATTCTCCCTCCAGCTATGGGTAAATAGTAGTATGGACTGGGCTCTTTCACCTTGGTTAGGCAACCAGTCTATGAGAAGGAAAACTTTGAAATCAAGCCCATTAAACTCTTTTTAAAATTAACTTTGTGTCTCATCCTGCTCATGCCAAGGAGTTGGTAAAGTTTTGCAATATTTTGATACATGCTAGTTTACAGTGGATATATATATATATATAATTACATGGCTAAAACCGTGGAGGTACCCATTGTAGTTCGTAGTATATTAATAGTTGGTGTACTGACATTTCATGCATTGCTTCACTCCACGTGTGATTTGAAAGCTGCACAAATGAACATGCAATGTGATCTAATTTGGGAATCAATGCTTTTCAAGTTCAAACTAGGCCATGATGCCATGGAAGCAAGTAAAAGCATTTGTTGTGTGCAAAGTGAAGATACAGTTGATCACAGTACAGTAATCAGGATTTAAGGAGTTTTGCTAGAGTTACAAGAACCTCAACAATCAGGCAAGATTAGGTAGGCCTAAAACCTTGGATTTAGAGGCCATGCTCCAAACTTTAGAAGCAAATCTAGTGTGTAGCACTCAGATGCTGGATTAACTTGATAGTCTATCTCACAGTCCAATGCATCAGAAATTGCCAAATTCTGTCTGATGTTATCAAAATATTGCAGAATTTTTGATTAACCTTAAAAAAGAATACTATACAACCTATGAATCCCGATGGCATAATGGCTAAAGTGTTTGACTGTGGCCTTGAAATAAGCAAATTCAAACTCTAGTTGCTCTATCTCCTTCACTTTTGGACTCATACCTTAGGGAAAAGTATGAACCTCCTTATTCCTCACAGCTATGGGTTAAATAGTATTACTACTGTTCTTCTACAAGGATGGCTTTGGCATTAAATAAACCACAAAGGTTGATATGCTGTTTAACAAAGAAACCAAACCAGACCTGTGGGTTTCTATGGTAGCAGTGATCAGTGATAATATTAATGCTTCTATAAGGAATAAAAATGTGGAGGATTAAAAGATGTTCAGTATGTATTCTGGTTTCACACATTTAGAATTTGCTCGGGAAAGTAACTGCAATAAATCCAACTCAAACTGGTTCTTCCATTTTTCTTTACATAATGGCAGGAATTCTAGTTCGTTAAAACTTAAGAACCAAATTATAACACACATCATTTAGTTTCAAAGTGAACTGTATATTCTCTAAGTTATAGCATTTTAAGTGTATTTCTCTAATAAAAATCATGCTATAATGTGTTATTTTTGTTTGGTGATATATACACGTATGGTGCACTAAGCATGACAGTTATTGTCGGAGGAAATGGAATCTGCAAATTGAGTTCAAATCCTAGACAAAGCTGTTTGCGTTTCACTTTGCACTAGTGACCTTTGAAAAAGTATAAATCCCCCCCCCCTCTCTCTTCCCAGCTATGGGTAAATAATTGGGTAGACTGGATTATTTAGCTTTGGTTAGACAACCTATCCAGAAGGAGGAAAATGCTAAGTTCAAACCAGCTGTATTCTACTTAAAAATTGATCTGATGAGGTTCCAGTTCTAGAGATCTTGGGAGTATCTGAGTACCCCTTCATTGCTATTGCTCTGTATGCAGAAGAAAAAAAAACTTTGAGAAACAACTACACTAAAACTGTAAATATGAACATACAGTGAATGCAGTTCTCTAACCTCAAGATGTAAAATAATTTATTTATGTGTTGGATAGGATATTAAAATCAATCAATTTTAATTGAATAATATAACGATATTGATTTTTGATTTGATGATGTAATTTGCAATAGAAAATTCAACAGTATTCAAACTGTTAAAGTGTGCTGTAGCAAGGAAGAGAGGAGCATTAAACAACCCTAGACAGGTTGACATACCATTAAAAACAATCTTTTATGAACTATTTTTGAACATATCTACATGTAAAAGTGTGTAGTGTCCTCATATTGAACTGACCTTGTGTCACATTTACCTTTGGAGGGTGGGGAATGGATTATACTTTTCTTCTTGGCACTTTCTCTTATCCTTAATCCTCTTATGATTTCTTTAGCTTTGGTTCTTTTCTTGCAAGCAATTTTTTTAATTGTCTCTATCCTTGCAATCTTTCTTTTCAGGTTGCATAACCAAGATATGTATAAGTCAAATTATTTGATATATTGGGAGATCAGTTTTATTTGTCTATTTCCTTCTCTGCACTAAAAAGCTGTTATGAGAGTAAACAGGTTGATAATAATCTTGGAAAATAATTAAATCCCAACGACACATTAATATTTTGGAATTTAAGACTAGGTATTAATGAACCATTTTTTTCTCTTTCACACTTATTTCAAAATCAATCATTGTTTCTTTTTTTTTTTTTTTTTGCTTTTTGTTTTTTTAACAATGCTCTCTTTATATTAAGCTATAACATGCACCTCTAACTTTGAACTATGAAATTCTGGGGGAAAAACAATTTAATTTTCATTGTCTCTATCCTTCCAATCTTTTTCACTATTTCCTTGCTTTATTTGGGCTCCCTCTTTACTACTTGCTTGACTTAAATGCCAATGCTCACCTGTTTTCTCCCTTCACCTACTCAGACCTCTGCTTGTGTTCTACCTACCTGTCAGATCAAATCCACCATATATCCAGACCCCATCATAACACAGATGTAGCTCTTCAGCTGCATCTAGCATGCTGGCCTCGATTCTCTACAACATTTACCGAAGACTTCTTGTACCAAATTCATTCCAGAGTCTTTTAATGTCTATCTACCTTGTGTCCATACACCAACCTCGGCTGGACAATGGACGTGTTGAAAGTGTGAAAGATCTTCTTGGTAACGTACATCTTTCTAATTGTGATTCTATACTATTCGTGGCCCTGAGGCTGTTATGAACGTGCTTGTGTGTCATCAGCGAAGGTTTGATGCCAAACTTTTGAAGCTGTTATTCATAAGGAGGTCTGCATGCGTGTGTGTGTTGGTTCAGCTTGCTGCTGAAAATGAGAGGTTTGGTATTTAGGAAACAATTGCTGCCTCTTGTTGTTGTTTCTTCTCACCTACCAAAATATCACAGCCAAGATCATGCATTGTTTTGGTGATATGCAATCAGTTTCCTACTTCTGTGGCCAAAGTTCTTTTACCTTGTCAGATAATAGGCTTTTTTTTTTTTTTTTTTTACATGATTGGTCTTAGAAACTTATTACAATTGAAATTTATTGGATTCTATTTTAATTACAATTTTTTGAAAAAAATGTGATGTTTGCTTTTTTATTTTTCCCTCTTCCCAATCTGTTCTGTAAAGATCAGATTTTTGTATGCTACTTTAACATAAAAAAAAAAATCTTGTGGTGTACCATTTTTGTTATGCAGTAATATTAAAATGTTCTAACTTGACAAATAAAGCAATTTCCTGTCCAGTAATAATGTGAGGTCTCTGTTCATGCTCTTTCTGATCTTCCTAATTTCTCAATGAAAATAATTATTAAATGCTAATTATATTCCTTATTATTTATTTGCAATCAATTATAATATAAATTCTGTGAATAAGATGTAACCCTATATAAAACGTTATGACCACCAAAGGTGTCTTTAAAGTAAGTTTTTTTGTGGGTAGGGGGGGTTGTTTTTGTTTTTTTGTTTGTTTGTTTTGTTTTTTTAAATAACAATTTTTAAATTTGTTGTACTCCTAAGAGTAAGATAAGATTTTAAGTATAAATTGTTAATAAACCTGATGCTGAAATATATCCCCCCCCCCATCCTCACCAAAATGAGCTGCATAGTGAGTTAATAATGCAGGTCAATATTGCTATGTAGCAGAGCCTGTATATATGTCAATGATTTGATTATTTGCCAAAATGTTCTTGAAGAATAGGAAATGAAACAAAAGTAGCTCATTGCAGATTGTTTATGCAAGAATAAATCATTTTTCTTACATGAAACGATAAAGAGAGAGAGAAATTGATGCTCATTCAATTTATTAGTCAGAGGTCACTTATGTTTTAACATTTTCAACAAAATATCTTACTTCATATTTTAAAATATATAGAGAAACATTAAATGCTTTTGATAAATTACAACTGACAGTATTTTTTTTTTTTAAATTATCAATGCTGATATTTACATTCACCACACACACACTCATGTTTTTATATATATTAGATCATTCCTCCCCAAATAGATCTTTGTAACAAAATCTGCATGTCTTACAACATTGCTGAAAAAATATGATTTAAACAACACTTACATTTCCAAATTAAATCACAAATGTTAGTTTTTATGTAACAACAGGAAATAGAAACACACAGCCAGACATACACACACCTATATATATATATATATATATATATATATATATATATATATATATATATATATAGGATTGTTCACCAAAGACAGAGGTTCAATCCCAGGTCATACCAATGACTCAAAAAATGGTTCTTGATGCTTCCTTATTTAACACTCAGCCTTATAACGTATGGATTAAGGGTAAGTGGAGCAACCCTGGGAAAGGAGTGGTGCCCTCCTCTAGACCTTGGCATAATAGCTATTGAATATGAAGCCTTTGGATTGCCTTTGACTATGGTCTGCCAACTTATATATATGATATATATTGTGGCAGTAGATTCTCTTGGAAACATATCTTATTGAAAATGACAAGGATTTAGTATTTAGCTTTTTATTAAAAATCTTCTTGAAGAATAGGAAATGAAGTTTGAGGGAGTTTAAAAACTATCCAAAGTCTTCAGTGTAGTCCAAGCGCAGGTACTTTTGATCATCTTCGGTCATTTTTATGGACATAGGTGCTCCAATCTGTTAAGAATATCCATCCTCCTTATTTAACGAATAAAATGTACACTGTTAGCACATTCAATAGAAATATATATATATATATATATATATATATATATATATATATATATATAATATTCAGATCTTATTTATATATGAAAACTTTAAATCAAATTGAGCCCATAGAATGCCATTCACTGATTTATCAGGTGAATGCTGTTACTATTTACTAACTGATTGCTTGGAAACTTTTCAGCAAAGAAGGAACTTTGTTGCATCTGAGCTTCTGTCTACATGTCAGTATCCCTTGCAGAGGAATAAGACTCATCCTCCCTCCAAAAAAGGGTGTGATGCATTGGACAGTAAACTGCATCTGATATTGAAGCTCCAGTTCTGGAGAGTGTAGAGTGTCTTTTCATTGTCATTACTCCCAAATCCATTATGATGTGGAGTGGTAGTACATATCAGTATCTATGGGTTGAATAGATCTGTAAAAAAATTATGTTTGATAGGAATACTTGAAACCATGTAAGTAATTTGTATTAAGAATAGTTATTTGAAGTGATAATTGTTTATGAAAGATTATTACTAATTAGTCAAAACTGTATAACTGTGGTCAAACAAATGACTATTATTAGATAGAAATAATTATTAGAACCCATATAATTATTAGTTTTGAATAAGAATACTTGAAATCATACAACTACGCAAATTATTTGTATCAGATAGGAATAGTTGATATATAACTGTGCAAAAACCACTTAAAGAACTACACAAAAAATGTAAATATAAATGTCCAGTAAATGCAAATCTCTAACCTTTTGGCATAAAATAACCCAAAACAGGTTGACATGTGATTAAAATCAATCAATCAATCATTTTATTAATCAAAAGATGGGTGATATACCCTATAAACAAAATTGAAACTTCTATTTCATTACACATGATTTTAATTTTATTATTTCTTTGTTGCTTTATCAAAACTTGTTAAGTTTTATTGGTCTTCTCAAGGGTTCAGCAATAGCAGTTACATTGCTTCTGCTGATATTAAAGGTCAGTTGCTGACAAAGTTTGAAGTTTACATGAATGATAGGTTTGATTTTTCCAAATTAGATCAGAGGTTTTATTGCCATAGGCACCATTGGTTTAAAAATGTAGAGATGTGTATTTTGGGCCCCTCAGCATTATTGGCATTAGAGGTTGGTTATTGGTGATATCAGTAGAGGGGTCAGGACAGAAGTATTCATATATACATTGTCCCATAAGAGGTATGTTCCAGGTTTGATTGGGGAATATGGTCATTCTGTCAAGGTGTACTACATTGTCATGAATCAGAATTAAACTGACTATACACTTTGCCAATTCTTGATTTTTTTTTTTTTTTTGTTCTAATTGGCACCTAGCCATTGTGTATTTATCCATCCTCTCTGCCACTAGTAGAATGTGACACTAGGTTAATTTTTAAACAGAGTACAATTGGTTTGAAATCAGTTTTCCTTCTAAACTGGTTGTCTTACCAAGGATTAAGAATCCCATCTGTCCTACTATTCATCCATAGCTGGGAGGAGAATAGATGGATTCATGCTTTTCCCAAGTGCATTAGCATAAAATGAAATGCAAATTGCCTCATCCAGGATTTGAATTCAGGTTGCCAATTCCATTTCCTACAATAATGAATGTTATGTTAAGTATGCTTATCTATAGTGTAATGGCTAACAGGTTTGTCTCACAGATCAGTTACTACAATTTATTGAATTTGATCCTTACTAAATAACCCCTTCTTGTATATATTTACTTACACCTCTGCATAAGCAGGATATGACACAAGGTCAATTTAACAGGTTTGAATTAAGTTTTCCTTCTCTTACAGCAGTTTTCATACCAAGGTTGAAGAGCTCAGTCTACCCTTTTAATTACCCATTATTGGAGGGAGAATAATTAGATTTTTGCCTTTCCCAAGGATATTAGCACTTAGTGAAATGCAAACCGTCCCATCCAGGGTTGGAACTCGTGTTGCTGTGTTCATTTCCTTTGACGGTAACCCTTACACCACAAACGTCAAACTTGTACCCTCGTGCCAAATCTAACCTATGCTTAATAAATAACATACTAGATAGGTGTAATCTATTATTGAATTGTAGAATTCAGAAAGTTTAACTATGGAATGCATGGAAAAACCCTGTGGATCACTTGGTAAGAGACCCTGGCTCTGAATGTGACCAAAGCAGTTCTAGAGTTTAGAAAAATAGTTGAAAATTTAATTAGTTGGTTTGTAGGTGCCAAGCTGTACACATGTGAATTAGGGTGTGCATATGTTTCCACCTATGTTCCAGAATCACTCTCCGATGTATACAGGTAAAATGTAAGCACATCATAAAAGAAATAAAGATGAGTGCACAAAAGTATTTTAACTTCTTACCATTCCAAGATGTCTCACAGAAGGAAAGTTGGGCATCAAACACTGCTGGACAGCCAGTTAGCTGGGACTTTAGAATACACCAAATGCATCTCTGCAGAGGGGTAAGACCCCCACCCCAAATAGTGTCCTTGATATGACACTAAATGATCTGATGGTGGGACTCCAGTCCTGAAACTCTGGGGAATGTTGAGTACCGCTTCATTGCCATTGCTCCCAGGTCCACTCTGACCCAGATTGGCAGCATCTGATAGGCTCCTATTCATGGGTCAAATAGAACTGTTTGACAAACAAATGATTTATGTTAAATGGTCTAACAGTTCTGTTTCTAACAAATTTAATTGTGTGTAAACAAATGATTGATGTTTAATTGAATTGTTATTGATACATATTATTGGTATCACATAGCAATACTTGGAAACATTTGACTGTGTAGAAATGAATAAATAGTGTTGACTAGGATAATTAGTGTTTAATAGCAATACTTGTAACCACTTTACTGTATCCAAAAAAATGATTGATATTAAATTAAATGATTCGTTTGATTCCAATAATTGAAAACCATTCAACTGTGTAGAAGGAATTTGTTTGCACACTAGTATTGATCTTCTCACTCATTTAAAAATGAAATTACTTAACTTCACTCACAGATCATGTGTATATCCATTTTAAATGTGTGCAAACAAATGACTGATGTCAAATTGTTACTGTTACATAGCAATACTTGAAACCATTTAACTGTGTGCAAAAAATGAGCTCCAGCTCATTTAAGAATATTATCTACAAAATGTATTTACAAATCATATGTATTTAATATATATATGTACAAAGAGGATTTGTCATTAAATAACCTACAAGGGTTGATATGCCATAAAACTCAAACAAATACTATGTTGGAAGTCTGGACAATCATTGACCATTTTAAGAAGGTAACTGAGGGCTATCCAACATGACAATAGATATTTAATCCTTTGACACTAACCTGCAGACATTGTCCAATCAGCTTTTGATCATCTATTGTGTAAAGAAAAGATATGGAGAGTTACAGTTGTATAGTGGCTAATATGCTAGATTGCATAGTGAGCATGTTTGAACTCAAGTCATGCTATTATATGCACTCTCTGAAAGCTTTTGGAAAGGTTTTAACCTCCTTATCTTCCAACTATGGTTTAAATTGTACCACTGGTACCTTTACAAGGAAAGCTTTGGCATTAAATAACCCACAAAAATTGATATGCCATTAAACAAAGAAGCTAAAAGATATATATATATATTGATCAATAAAGGAGAAACAGCTGTATGTTATACATGAGTGAACTATTTTATTTTCTAGAAGTTAAACTTATCTCTCTTTACTTTGCTTGTGTAGAGTTCAGATGGATATTCTATTTATTTCATAAAATCTTTAAATTCTACTGATATTTTAAAATGAATTAGATATATAAAGGAATATTACTGTATGGATACCATAAATAATTATCTCCCTTAGATAATGTGCATGTCCAATCAGGAACCCATATTGAACCACCTGACAGTTCCAAAAATCTGTTTTCAACCTCTTTTCACCTCTGGTCTTTGAAAAGTAGATCTTGTCTCTGACCCCTGCCAGGGATCAGCAATGCCACATGGCTACCTTATCAAGTAAGCCATTTTCTATTTTGTACCCCTTCTATATACTGCTTGTTTATGGTACAATATGATGGGACATGTATATTCTTTCCTTTTAATACCACTTGTAGGTATATTGTATATATATAGATTATTAAAAGTTCTTGTATGTACAAATGAGTTTGTTGTTTTCAGTGATGGGATATCAGAGATATACTAATGCTCATATTGGTTCTTGGAGAATGAGGACTTGATTGAAATATCTTCCTTACCACTTATCATCAAGGCACACTGACAGCACAGATTCCTTTAATTCTCTCTGACAGCGTCCAGTGTTGACATAGAGCAGATGAATACAAATTTTTACTGGTCAATCGACACGGGTGTGTCCTTATGTAGGAGTCTATTGAAGAATGTTGCTTATCAGTTTTTCCTTACTTCTCTCAGCATGTCTTGGTTGTTTGGTTTGTGAGATGGGAGGCAGTGTGGTGTACAGCTGCTGTTTTGTTGGGTGTTATGGGTTAAATAGTACCCTTATTGTTCTTCTACAAAGATGGCTTTGACATTAAATAATCCATGAGGATTGATATGCCATTAAACAAAGAAACCAAACTCTTTTTATTATTATTGCATTGTTTCATACTGGACAATGTAAATCAGTAATAGCTCTGTTTAAAATTTTTTCTTGGAAAGTTTTTATCACTGCTTCAAATTAATTAAACCTAATGTGACTGCTTTGTGAATTGAATTTTCCTCTGAAAAATATAATTATCATTAAAAAAATGTAATTATTAAAGTTAATTTGATTATTAGAAAAGATGTAATTATTTCTCTTTTTCTTGTTGAAAAGAAGAAAAACCTTTTGTCTGCATAATTATCTGAATTTTGTTTCTAATTGTTTGTTCGTCTACCTTTTGTTTAACAATCTTATTGTCAATTAATGTCAGTGGCTCACAAAAAATAAAACTTAGCTTTTGAAAAGAAGGTAAATTTTTTTCCTTTTTTTTTTTTTATTCTGTTATTGTTCAACATAATTTATCATCTATTAAGCATTCCCTTAAAATTATATGTGAATTATGTAATGTACATAATATTAAAGTTACTTTCTAAGCCTGTCAGCAGGCAAAGAAAAAACTGACTGTATTCCCTGCAAAGTGGTACCCCCCCCAAAAAAAGGGGTGTCGTAGGCAGGATACTAAACTGCATCCAGTTATGAGGCTACAGTTCTGGAGATATGGAGAGTGCGGAAGACTCTTAAATTGCTATTACTCCCAGGTTCATTCTGACCCAGAGTGGTAGGACTTGATAGAGTCCCATCTATAGGACAAATAGATTTGTTTTAAAATTATTCATACTCATTTGGATCATGTGCAAAAAAAACTCTTCAGAAAGAAGACAAAAATTGCAAATGTAAATATACTATGAATGCAATTCCCTAACCTCTAGGTATAAAATAACCCTAGACAGGTTGAAATGCCATTAAAATCAGTCACATTATTTCCTCTTCTCTTGTTATTTTCTCTTATCATTACTCTTCTCTTCCCTTTTCCCTTTTCTCTAATCTGCAGTTTTTATATCAATAAATAAATGTTTTTGAATGGTTGCTATATTATGCTTTTCATTATTATCATATAATGTCATCTCTTTGAAATATTGGGGTTTGCGGTGTATAGTGAAATAGGAGGCTCTTGGTATATAGTAAAATAGCCCTCAACAAGAAATATCAGACATATATTGTTTATCAAAATAGTGTTTTAATTTCATGTTAGGTTTCATTAAATCTTTAAACTCTGCTGATATTTTAGAATAGATGAAATATATAAGTGAATATTGCTGTAAGAATGCAGCAAAGAATTATCTTCTTTTGGTAAATTTGCATGTCTGGTTGGTGCCCTGTAATGGATTGCATGACAATTCCAAAAATCCTATTTTCAACCTCTTTTCACTTCTGGTCTTTGCACAGTAGAGATTTTATCTCTGACCCCAGCCAGAGAATGGTAAAGCCACATGGTTATCTTATTTATCAATTTCCCATAATATTTGACATCATGTCCCTGAACAGAAACTAATATACAGAAATATAAGGATGTTAGTTTCTTCTGTTTGTAGATCAAAAGAACAAAACACGTGAGAAAAAATATAGGAATACATAGGAACCGAATTAAAAAAAAAAAAATCCATGTTAAGCAGTTATTGATAAGAAAAAACTTTGTGTTGAAAAATGCAATATATTAAATGGTAATACAGAAAATAAACTTGTGAAAAGTATCTAGTTCCTGTTAACTTATATAATTTGTATCAAGTCCAGAGTCAAACATTACACTATCAAATTCTACATTAAATCTCGGAAGGTCAAAGCTCTAAGTTGGCAAAACCAACACCAGCAAGATGTTCCTTTTCCTCGCAGAAACTTCATATTAAATGGCCTACTGAGTTATGCTTTTTTACTTTAATTAGAAGATTGATTTTTCCCAGAATGCAACATTGATGGCTATGTTTCAGATGAGAAGTTGTTCATGGCTTATACCAAAATAATCCAACAATTAGAAATAAAATGTAAAAAAGCATGAAGAGAAAAAACCCCAGCAAATCAACCAATATCAAAATACACAAACATTTTGTATCATGTAAAGAGGCTGATGAAACAATAAGTTTATATCTTTGTAGTTATGATTGATATTTATTTTATTTTATTTTTTTCTTTTCATATTTTGTATTTGTATATTATGCCAGATTTGGGGCTTTCTGCTCTCTTGACTATGCTCCAACATTGCTGTCTGTTCAGACTAGATTCGTTTTGTGATTTCTATGAAAAATGACTTCTTAACCCAATAGATTTTTGTTTATGTCTACAGACATTTTTTTTTGTTTTGGATTACTGATAGTTTTGTCATTTACTTAATAGATCCATTTTCATGTGTTCTTTTCTTTCTCTTGTGTTTCAGCCAAAGCAGCTGGCCTGCTGTGTGTCTTAGGAATTGGCTTAGGGCTTGGCTCTCTCTTAATCTATCGCTTGTTCAAAAAGTACCAGTGCTCAGACGAATTACCAGACAAATCTAATGAAGAGTGCTATGTGCGCCTGGTAAGTGATGCTTTTATTTCCTTATTTTGTTTTTGATTTTGGGTTTACATTGCTTGATGAAAATGCCTCATTCTGATCAGTGAACAGAGTTGAATCTGGTACAAAACCAAGGAAGCTTAATTTTCAGGGCCCCTAATCCTGAAGAGGCTCCAGAAGTTATTTTACTCCACATTACTTAAAAAGTTTGTCTACTAAAGGAGAAAGGGAATTTGAAAATAGTATTAATATAATTCAATATTAAAATAATAGCTAAATTAAAAAAAATTGAAGATAGGAATCTTCTCATAACAAATCAAGTATCAGAGCTTCTACAAAATGTTACTGCACTGCTGTCAATGAAGGATTTGATAATACAAGACTTTTGGATTAGAACATATTCATTTTTTTTTTTTATTTATCTATTTATTTTTATTGTAAGAATTTTGCATTGTTGCTGAGATTAAATATGAAATAACTGTTTGAAGTGTAAAGAGGAAAACAGTCACAGGACTGCTTTAAGAAACTGAGAAATATGCTCTTTTATAATATCTTAATAGAAAATAGATCAATTAAACATTAATCAGTGAAATACTACACTGTCAAATATTTTATCCATTCAATCCCTCATGAGATTTGCATCACTGAATTTTTTTGTTTTTTTTAATATCTAGATATTTTTAAATATCTTAATAGGGTAAAAATCAAGGGTGCCCAATATATCAATTGTGTTTAACAGGTAGATTGCAAAGGTAGTGCAGGTAAACTGAACTGCATTTAAAAAAAAAATTGATAGATGTAAGCTCAAGATAGTGACCCAAAATGCTTCAAATTGTATTGTACCATCAGGGTTTATGCAGTAATGCAAGGTACATGAATGTGTGTGTGCGTGTGTTTATATTTCACTCTACTTAGTGTATTGAGCACTTGTATGTTTAGCTTAAGGAATTCTGTGTTTTGTTTTTTTTTCTTTTAGCCAGGCATGCATTATTGGTTGATTATTTTCAAGTAATCTGTATGTTTTGAGTCTACTTTTTTTTATGGAATTTTTTCCTGGATATCAGTTTTGTGTAATATTTTTTTTATTTGCAAATTGTATCATCTGGGTTTTTTCACACTGTCAGAATTATAGAATGGATATAAAGAATTATATATATATATATACATACACACACACACACTCTCAGTACATATATAAATATATTTAGCATTTTTAATACAGGTAGATCATTTTGACCTGGTCATTTTAAAAGTTGCTTGCAAGCCAAAAATGTGGATACCCCTGCTATAGATACTTTAAACATAAATCAGTGAAATACTATTCTGTCAAATACTCTATTCATTGAATAGTGAGATTTGCATTACTGCTTTTATTTATTTAATAGAGAATTCTAATTATTTTTGTTTTTAATATTTGTTTGATTATTCAGATACAAAAGAAAATGACTACACATGATTTCAGAAATATTGATATTTTTGTCATAAAACATTTGTAAAGCTCTAAGCCCTTTAAATTTCATTAATGGAAAGATTTGAATTCAACAGAAATCCCTGCAAGGAATTTGCATGCAAATATTGTTGTTTAAAATATCATTATTTTTCTTTCTCTCTCTAGTCTCACTATCAGTTTATTCTTTATTTGCAATTTACACTGTTTACTGATGGTTATTAACTGACAGTCTGAATAGTTTCATTGAAAACAATCAAAATTAAGAAATATGAAAGAAATAATTGTCAAAAATTAATAATGGTTGCTAAAATATGTAAATACTTGATGTTTTTTGTTTTGTTTTAGGCTTTTGAGAAATAGGCAAATTTTATTTACTTATCCTAGTGGGAAATAAGGGTTTGTGGTGTATAGTTGAAATATGTGACTTATGGTGTATAGTAAAATAAAAACCTCTGTAAAAAATATCAGTGTAGGGTAAAATAGTGTTTTAATTTCATGTAAGGCTTGTTTTATTTATTTCATAAAAGCTTTAAACTCTGTTGATATTCTAAAATAAATATATAAGAGGATATTAATCATAGTTAAGCATCATGTTTGTATTTGATGTGATTAAGAATTATTTATTATTTTTTCTGCACTACCTCTTTATTATAAAGAAAAAAGGAAAATTTTTCTTTGAATTTGCAAAAGATCTTTTGAAAGTTCAACTAATTAAAAAAAAAAAAGGAAAAATTTTTTCCTTTTTTTCTTGATTTATTGATAATTAACATGCATTTGCATGATCATTTCAGTTGTCAAAAAAAAAAGTACAATTCTTTATGAAGATAAATTTATCTATTTAGTCTCAAACTTAAGAATAATAAACATCAAAAAAAAAAAAGAAAGTATTTTATATTCTGCAAACTAAAAAATTTATTGGAAAAAGTGTTTCAAAATTTGATATCATTTGAGGTATAGTGTGTTTCAGAAAAATTGATATTTCATAATCTTAGAACCTGATCAATTCTCATTCAAATGATCTCAATGTGTAAAAATATTTCAAAATTTTATCTTTAATGTTTAAACACATCTTTTCTTTTCCAGTGAATGGCATTTCTATATCTGAAAAGAAAAGCCATAAAATATTAAACATATAATTTTGAGTTGTTTCTACACATGATGTTAAAATTTGAGATAATTTGAATGAGAATTGGTCAAGTTATTAGATTAAAAAATATCAATTTTTCTGAAATACCCTGTACATCTCAAATGATATAAATTTTTCTCAAACACCCTGTACATTAATATGACCAAAAGCTATGTTTATGGATAACTTAGATTTGTAGACTGATTAAAACTATGACAGCTGTTCAACCTACTGTATATATATAATGTAAAAAAAAAAGATTGTTTTTGTTATAAAGAATGAATTTCTATCATGGCATTATGTAACATAATTAAACTGGATTCCATGGTGGCTGTTTATAAGTAAAATCAATAATCTATACTGCTATTAAATGCCTCTTCTGTGTGTGAGATATATTCTAGTAAAAAAAAAAAAAAGAGGTGCCTGTGGTGTAATGGTTATCGTCGTAGGAAATGGACACAGCTACACAAGTTTAAATCCTGGACCAAGCTAATTGCATTTCACATAGCACTAATATCCTTGGGTAAGGTATGAATCCAATTATTCTCCCTCCAGCTATGGGTAAATAGTAGGACAGACTGAGTTCTTCAGCCTTGGTGAGGCAACTAGTCTAGAAGGAAAAGTCTGAATTCAAACTCTGCTTAAAAATTGACCTTGCGTCATATCCTGCCTGAGCGGAGGGGTTGGTAAATATGATAAAGAGAATTTGGCATTAAATAACCTATCATGGTTGATA
Organism: Sepioteuthis lessoniana; assembly: GCA_963585895.1. Classification (NCBI taxonomy): domain Eukaryota; kingdom Metazoa; phylum Mollusca; class Cephalopoda; order Myopsida; family Loliginidae; genus Sepioteuthis; species Sepioteuthis lessoniana. The sequence goes on along the minus strand of CAUZXS010003201.1, from coordinate 59,979 downwards.
TGCCATGCAACCAAACCAAAATTATTCCTATTTAATTTATTATTATTCATTTGTTTGCTTTCAGTTAAGTGGTTTCAAGTATTGCTATTCAACATTAGTAATTCTGATTTGTAATGTAAATGGTTTCAGGTATATGATTAAATAGTTCTATTTGACCCATAGATGGGATCCTGACAGGTACTACCACTCCAGGACAGGAGTAAACTTGGGTCTAATGGCAATGCAGGGATACTCCATATTCCTCCAAGGTCTAGGACTGGAGCCTCACCATCAGATGTAGTTTAGTGTCATACCCAGAGCACTCAGTGGAGGGTCTTACCCCTCTGCAGAGATGCAGTCAGCATATTGTACAGCCTGAGCTGACATGGCAAATCATAAATTGTAAAGAAAGAGAAATTGTGACTATAACTCAGAGAAAGGAGTGAAGTACCTTGGTCAAGGGTGACCCGAAGGCTCCCTTTTCAATAGCTACTACACCAAGGTGTAGGGGAGGGCATTACTCCATTCCCGGGATTGCGCTACTACCCTTGATGCTTATCTTATAATGCTGAGTGCTAAGCAAGGTGGCATCAAGTACCATTTTTTGTCTTTGGTATGACTTGACCTGGGATTGAACCCCGGTCTTTCAGACCATTGGTGAACACTCTACTCATTAGGCAAGTACAGATCATAGTATTTACTTTGATAATGTTATCATAATGGAATTTCTCATTATACAAGACTAGGTTGTGTGCTGACTGCACAGATTCTCTTGATACTCTCTTGCCATTTGTCCCTATCAGACATTGCACTTGACAAATCTCCTTGAGGTAGCATCCAGTAACCACTGATGAATTTAATTTTTTGCTGGTTGGCCTACACTGTTGTGTCTGTATGTAGGAGTCCAAAAGAGAATGTTGCTTATGAATTCATGCCCATTGTCTTGCTTGTCATAGTTGGATGAGAGGTGAGTGGCCATACAACTGATGTTTTGTATGGCAATGCTTCCAGGATTTGTTCAAAATAGCACACGGCATCCTTTTGTAGTTCCTATCTAACACTTTCTCCAAGCATTTCCACTCTGCAGTAGTATTGACACAGCTTACAGCTTGGAAGAATTACTGTTTTATTTTATCAGAGAAATCAGGCTTCCATATAACTTAGATATGTATAAATCATATTGTTTTATTTATATATATATATATATATATATATATATATATATATATATATAAGGAGATTAGTTTCATTTGTCTATTTTCTCCTCTGCATCTATGTTAACTCAAAAGCTGATATGAGAGTAAACAGGTCAATAATCTCGGAAAATGATTTAATCTAAACAACACCTTAATATTTTGAAATCAGACGAGGTATTAATGAATCATTTTTTTCTCTCTTTCACAACTATTTTAAAGTCAAACATTTTTTTTAAAACAGTGCTCTTTCTCATAAATACCATATCTCAAACTTTGGAGTATAAAGCTCTGAAAAAAAAATTCTTGTGTCTAATACACACTAAATATTTGGAGTTTGCAGCAGCTAAATTTAACAGATATTTAGCATTTGTTCATACCGACTAAAAATAAGAATTTATGTCATATACATTGTTTTGAAACACACAATTTATACAGTATTTAGAAGAAATGCATGAGCATGAGCCTGCAAAAACTTTTATCAAAAATAAGGAGAAACAAAATTATAAACAAAAAACATTCCAGTGGATATTTCTGTGTAAGAGCATAAAACATTAGTTTGGACTATAGATATAACTTACTTTTAGTCATTCTGTCCTGACTGTGGTGAGGAATGTGGCTGGAAAAAGTTAATTACATAGTTCTTGTATATAATATACAGCCCTAACTTTTGGGCTGAAAAAATAATACATTTTATCAAATAGTTATGATAATTGATTAAAAATACATAAAGCAAGTATTCAGTAATCATCTACTAGTTATCTCCCTTGAGAAATTTTAATGATCAGGGTGAGTATAACACAGACCCCGATACTATTAGTCAGTTGTAAAGTGGATTGGAAATTGCTTTATTATCTAAGTTGGAACCTTTTAATACAATAGTGTTTAGAAAAATCTCTATTGTATGATATTATTACTTTGTTACAATAACAAAAATCGGATTATTATGATATAAACATTATGATATTAGGATTTTTTTAAAGAGATTTAGTAAAAATCCCCAAAGATTGCATAATACCAGGTGAATGTCAGAATGGCCAGGTTAAAATATAAAAATATTCAAGGCTAGGATATTGATCTGGAAAAGTAATTTCTTATATAATATAACCTTTCTTATATAATACTTCTCTTGTTTTATTATTATTATTATTATTATTATTATTATTATTATTATAATATCAGTATGTATACTTCATATAGTAAATGTAACAGCTCTTAAGGGACATATTGCCATTACTCCTAGGTTCATTCTGACCCAGAATAGTTTCACCTATTAGGGTTCCATTTATGGATCTGTTTAAAAATTATTCATATTTGATAGGACCATGAATAATAAATAAAAACTCTGTTAATAAACAACAACACAAAAACTAAGTTGGAATGTAAATAAATATGAAAAATAATTCCCTCACTTCTGGGCATAAAATAATGCTAGACTGGTTGACATGTTGTTAAAATCAATCAATTTTATGGGACAAAGGCAGCATGAAAATTTGAAGAAAAATCTTTTGAGGGGCAAGAGGTTGTTAATTGATCTAGTGTGGCATTACATTTAAATATCTCAATTGATTTTTGGATTTTTTTTTCTTTCTACCTGTAAAGAAAGCAAGCTGTGACATCTAGGTGAATGAATATCACTGCAGACATATATACTTAAAAAAAAAACAAAAAAACTATGCACACATCTGTTCATAAATGTATATATACATGTACTTGAACATGTGATGTTTCATATATATATATTGTATACATCTATAAAAAGATTTATCAAAAATAAGTAAAAATTACATATAAAATTCTTAAAATGACTAAAAATATCTCTTTCAATTCAGATTTTTCTAGTTTTATAAGAAGTGGTAGTGTGTTGCTATAAATGTTCAGCTATGCTTTGCTTTTTGGTTGAGGCTTAGAACAACACCCTCTCTCTCTCTCTCACACGTATATACACCAATATACATTAATGTATACATAATATATACACGCGTAAATACATATATAACAAATATACTCTCACACACACGCTATCATTAATGTATAATATTCACATAAATATTTATATGCACACACACACACACACACACACACACATGAATGTAGACATACATGTATTCATATAAAAGTACCTACACACATTATTTATTTATTGATAGATATATACGTATATATACCCTTCCACATGAGCAGGATGTGACAGTCAATTTTCAAGCATCGTTTAACAAGTTTGAATTTAAAGTTTTCCTTCTCCTAGACCAGTTTTCATACCAAGTTTAAAGAGCCTAGTCTGCACTATTTACCCATAGTTGGAGGGAGAATACTTGGATTCATACTTTTCCCAAGAGTATTAGTGAGATGTGAAATGAAAACAGCCTTGTCCAGGATTTGAACTCTGATCGCTGTGTCCATTTCCTAAGTTGGTTAGCATTACACCACAAATGGCTCCAGACATATATATATATATGTGTGTGTGTGTGTGTACACACACACATAAATGCATAAATATACCCAACCGTGTATTTATGCATGTGGAGATATATATATATGTGTGTGTGTGTGTGTTTCTCTTTCTTTATATATTATGAGAGAGAAAGAAGAGGCACACTTATGGTAATGGTTATCAATATTGTTAGTTAAGCATATCTAGTTAACTATTTCATTCACTTACCTCCCTCCTCCCCCCAGGTGTCTTATATACTCTTGAGAAAGGTATGAATCCCCTTATTCCTCTTAGTTATGGGTTAAATATTACCACTTCTATTTTTCAGCAGGAAAGGCTTTGACATTAAATAACCCACGAAGGTTGATGTGCCATTAGACAAAGAAACCAAACAGAAACCATTGTCTCATAGAATGAATACAATCTACCTCCATAGATTGAATAGCTGGTTCTATTTAAAATTTCTAGATTACCAAATGATGGAGCCCCCATGGTATAATGGTTAATGTTCTGGACTGTAACATCGTAGTGAGTTTGAACTCCAGTTGCAGTATTATATACATTTTCAGACTTGTGGCTTTGGGAAAAGTATTGAACCCAATTATTCCCCCCAACTCTGGGTTAAATAATATATTGTTTTTTTTTTTTTTTTTTGATATGCCATTAAGCAAAAGAAACCAAACCATGATTCCATTCTCCCAGAATATTTTTTTCTTGACAAAAACCTATTTTAAGTTCATTTTGCAGCCTCTTAAGAAATTTGGGGAAAAAAAGCATAAAAAACATTTTGGGGGGGGGTTAACTCTTAGAACACTCCCACAACTCGAGAGTGGGGGTGTCTTCGTAGTGTAATGGTTAAAGCAATGGACTGCGGAATCGTAGTAAGTGAGTTCGTACTCCAGTCGCGCTATTAAGTTCACTTTTGGGCAAATACCCTTGGGAAATGTATGAACCCCCTTACCCTCCAAGCTATGGGTTAAATAGTACCACGACTGTTCTTCTAGGAGAATAGCTTTGGTATTAAATAACCTACAAACGTTGATATGTCATAAAACAAAGAAACCAAACCAAACCACAACTCTAGACCTCTCCACCCTGGGCTTCTGGCTTGGAAAATAGTTGAAAATATATATAGTAATATGTTATTTAGATGCTTTACAGGCTGTTAAAAAAAAACAGGTTACAACATTCTATAGACAATTTAAAGTATATAAGAAAAAAAATGATAACATCATATTTATAGAATATAAAATTACAATATTTTATTATCAATAGTGATGTAGAAGTGAAGAAACTGATCATCCAGGCTTATTTATTTCACTTTTTTTTCTTTACTTAATGTTTACTCAAACACTACAGACTATCAGTACTAGTATCCAGCCTACTGTACTGAAAGTGAGATTGGTTCTCAATAAGTACTCTAAAAATATGGCCATGTGTCCGATTTGTTTTTATCTGACTATATATGACTACACATTTTAATTCTAGTTTTAAAGTAACTATTCCCTTGTACATGTTTATTTAAAATTAATATTGGGGTTAAACTACTGCTGATATGTGTGAAGTCTAGTCTTACATCCTAGTAAAAATTTAAATGCTTGTACTTATGTGACAAAATCAGGATAAATCTAGTTTTTCTATTTGATGACGTTAAAGATCATGCAGATGTTTTTTTTTTTTTTTTTTTTTTTTTTTTTAATGTTTACACAGGCTTTACAGACTGTCAGTACTTGTGTATAGCTTAACTCAATACTGTACTGAAAGTGAAACTGGTCCACGCTGAGTACTCTAAAAATATGGTAATCAGTCAAATTTGGTTTAATCTAACTTAATACAAATGTTTTAATTCTAGTTTTAAAGTAGCTTTGTCAGTGGGGCCTAAAATAGGCTGACTGTATTCTCTACAGAAGAGTAAGGTCCTACCTCCAAACGAAAAAGAAGTGTCCTGGGTATGACAATAAACTGCATTTGATGGTGAGGTTCCAGTTCTGGAGCTCGTAGAATGTGGTGTACTCTTTTATTGCCATTACTCCAAGGTCCCCTCTGGCCCGGGATGGGAGTACCTGTTAGTGTCCCATCAAATAGATTTCTTCAAAAATTGTCAATCATATTCAATAAGAATGTGTGTAAAAAAAGAAAAAATAAATAGATTAAAATAACTCTTCAGAAATAACTACATATTAAAAATGTAAATATGAACATACAATGAATGTAATTCCCTAACTTCTAGGCTTGAAATAACCCTAGATAGGTTGACATGCCATTAAAATCAGTCCTGTTTTAAAAGAAATTGTGTATTTCAATAAATGTATATCTATGTCTATGTAGCTATGTGTATATAGCTTCGTAACAAACAAGGACAGTTTTGTAGACCATTAAATATGGTACATATGTACTGGCCTCATATGTACGCTTTGAAGTATGATATATTATTTTGTTCTGGGAGGAACACTTTTATGTCCTCATAAAAATATTGCAGCTAAACTTCTGTTACTCTCTCTATATATAATTTATTGATCTGATGAAATTGTTTCTCTTTATACAAGTATATTGTGATAAATTATGTAAAATGGTATGACTAATATATTGTTTTTGGGTGTTTTTTTTAATTTTTATTTTTGTATTCACTATCTCGTATACTTTTTCATTTGGTGTGTATTGTTATATTAAAAGGATTGTTATGTGTATAATTTATTTTATGATTTAAATTTGTTATTGACTTTAAAGAGGCTATGAGTCATATTTGGGTTCTGTGATGTTGTTTAAAAATGTAGAATAAAAATGGTGACAATTATGAGAAAAAAATGGATACTGGCTTCATTTTTGGTTCACTTAATGTGTCTCTTTGCATATCTGAGTGTATGTTTTTGCATGTGTGTCTGTGCATCTTTTATATGCAAATAACCTGTTCATATCATAAAGCAAAAGTAGATAAAAATTGGAAGATTTATCTTCATTGTCATTAAATTTATTCTTATAAACAATTTTACAATATAAAAAAATGAATACAAAATTGATTTACTTGAGAATTCTTTTTAAAAAAATCATTTAATTCATTTTAAGTAAAGTGGTTAACTTATATAAGCTATAGGTAAGGGCCATATCCTCTTGGGGCCTTCATTTTAATTTCTTAAATAAATTAGTTGAATGAATATTTTGTAAAGAATTTAATTTTTAAATCATCAATAATTAATAATGATGTAAGATTTTTAAAAAAATTTTATTCAAATTTTTTTTTTTTTTAGAGAAGGGCACCAAATTTCATATAGAAGTTGGCCTTGTAGCCATTTGATAATATCTATGATTTTAACAAGCAGCTTTCTCTGTATGTATAAAATATACATGCTAAATTTTCCTCATACAGACACAGCCCAGTCAATTGGGGCTGTAGAATACACTGACTGGATCTCTGCAGAAAGGTAAAACACCTCCCCTCCCAAGGAGTGTCCTGATATGATACTAAACCATCTTATGGTGAGGCTCCAGTCCTGGTGCTTAGGGGAATGTGAAGTAACTCTTCATTACTCCCAGGTCCATTTTGATCCAGAGTGGTAGTACCTATTAGGGTCCCATCTATGGGTTAAACAGAACTGTTAAATCTTTTATGAAGGTTTATCATATTAAATAGAATTAGTAGTGTTGAATTGCGATATTTGAAACCATTTAACAGTGTGCAAACAAATGATCCCTGACTCATTAAAAATAATTTTATTTACAAACTATTCATTGACAAATCAGATGAAACAGGATTTTGTATTGAATAACCCACAAGGGTTGATGTGCTATTTAAAAAAAACCCAACCAAACTAAACCAATCATACAATTTTATACAGTATAACTAAGCATATATACAATAATATATTTTTGATTGGT